>VOQJ01017768.1:8713-23535 GCA_015052665.1 Apistogramma diplotaenia | reverse complement strand
CCCCCCCCTTACTGAGTCACAGTATCAGAGGGTGACAAATTAAGTGTGAATCATATGTTGTTGCCTTCACAGTAAGCAGACCTTAAACGAATTGATCATGTCCTGTGTGGGAGTTTTTTTTGGAGTATTGAGCTCTTGTCAGACATGCACCTCATTATGTAAATATAGCAGCTATTTAAAATGCTGGTCTTCATAACACACTCTGTATCTGCATCCTATCAGGTTACCACAAAATCCACAGGGCTGTAAAGAGTTTAAATGCACATGTTGTTGCAATCCCAGTGTCATTATCACTGCTTTTGCACAAAGGAAATAAATACAGCTGCAGCCAGAATTTTAGATCCACTCATCCTGGATATGTATGTCATGTAATTTTTAATAATTTCTTTGAACTTTTCTTTTTCCGGGGTGGAATGATCGTACAGCATACATCTTTGTTGACTTTAAAAAACGCAAGTTTGAATTTACTTTGGATTTGCTCTAATCCACACAGGATCAAAAGTGTACATACAGGATCAAAAGCATAAATTCACCTAACTCTTTTAATATGTGGTGCTGTAGGGTCCACCGTGTCTTTGATTTTGACAAAGCCAAGACCTAACAACTCCTTGTTAGTGATCATGTTTGACTACAACTAGCAGTTTATCTTTGCCAGAATAAAAAGGATTTGTCATTAGATTGACGTACTCACAACAGTGAAGATCGAGGAACAATTATAGACTGACACAAGTTAGGGAGGTCTCTGGGAGCCATTTATAAATACCTGCAGATTCCAAGATCATCTGTTCAAACAACTGTACTTTAGTACAAGTTATTCAGATGTATCAGCACTTTCCCAAAGTCTGGAAGAAGAGCTAAACTGTCACCTTCAGGTGAGAGGAAATTGGTTATGATATTCAGGAGCAACCCAAGAACCACCAAGGTTCAAGCCTGCTGGAACATCAGCATCACTGGTCACCGTGATGTGAGTTTGACATCATCGTGGACTGAGAGTGTCCTGACGAGAAGAAGAAGAATGCATAAAGACGGCTAACAAGCTTCGGATGTTCCTAAAGCCACAAACTCGACTTTATAGAAATTTTGAGGACCCAACACAATAAATAAATAAGCTCTATCAATTTTGCCAAGAAGAATGGTCAAACATCCAACCAGAATTGTGCCAGAAGCTTCTCGATGGCTACCAAAAGCATCTGGTTCAGGTGACACATGCAAAGGGACATTTAACCAAATATAAGTGGGGGTGTATGAATGTATTTGAAAATATTTGAGCTTGTATGTATAATTCTGACCCTGTATGGATTAGAGATACTAAATAAATTCAAACATGTGCACTCAATTCTTGTTTTTTTTTTTAGTCATTAAAGATGTATGCTGTACAATCACTCGAGCCGGGACACAGAACGTTCCAACCACAACTGTGTGTTGAAAGAAACTACAACTGTTGCTAAGGCTTGTTTCATCTCAAAACTCAATCATTTAAATTTGGTTTCAACCAAATGTATTTTTATACACTGCTATTCTACTAATAATGTAATGTAACAGTTCATCTGATCTGCTTCAAACATGGCAGGAGTATTGCACGGGAAGTGAGCAGTTTCACATCATCTACGTGACTGAAAGTTGCGCTCTTTCCTATAGTGCCTGCTCCACTCTGTTTGTAGGGGGAGGGGCATACACAAACAAACACACACACACACACAGAGAGGCATGATTATTTAGCTATTGTCATGAGGACAGTTACTGACATTAAGGCATTCCTGAGACTCTGACCTCTAAGTTAACAACTAAGTTCCAAACCAAGTCTTTAATCTCAGAGGTCTTTAAAGAGGAGTGAACGAATGAGATGGACAAATGTTTACAGTTTCTTTTACTCCACTCTGGTCACGCCACTCTGATATTCTAAAACTCTAATGGGTCGAAGACATGCTTACACAGTTTATCAGATTTACTGTCAGACAGAGTCTTCGTCACACTCACTCATTAATATCGTTAATATATAAAGGTGCAGTTTGCTTTGGCCTCGCTGAGCAGCAGCTGTTGTTCCTGAGGGCCACAAAAACTTTGTGGCAGTGCGACAAGACAATTTAAAAAAAGATTAGAATCAAGGCCTCTTTAGTAAAATTAGTTTAAAATCCTTCAAACAAACGAGTCTTTCTCCTTCATAGCATTACTCTCAACTCTTCACACTACACTGCTGTCTCACACTTTGTACAAAACCAAAGACAGTTCTTCATAAATGACACTTGGAATGACTGTGTTTCAATCAGCAAACAGAAAAGCAAAAACAATCTGAATTCGTCTTCAGATATAGAAGTTACAAAAGGTTTTTCAGTGACGGTGGCGACACAACCGTTGCACCTGTGAGGTAAAAGAATAAAATATGTATTTTGTTTCTGATGTCTGCCATGAATTCTGACACAGAAGCAGAAGTTCTACATTATAGCTCCATCTTACGTGTCTCGTGGTGGTTCACTAAGCGACCGAGCATCGGTGCCAGGCGCGATCCCAGGTGCGCTCGGTCGGTTGGGATCGTGGATTGCAGTGGTGGAGCCTGGAGGTGCTTGGGAGCGAGATCTGAGCTTCTTATCCCCAAGCGCTTGGCACACCGATGGCTCGCTGGCAGCTGAACCGAGGCCAGCGGGCTTCCCCGGTGGCCCGGTGAACCACTCGCCTGGCTTGGTCAGGATCTCCTGCTGCTTCCGGCAGTTATTGCACACCCAGATCACCTAAGAGATAAGGAGCGTGGGAGGGGATTACAATGAAAGCCATATGACATGTACATCTTTATCAGCTAATTTGCTAACAAGCTGTCACCACAGAGGTTCTGTACACACAGATCAGAAAATATATATTTGCATAATGTGACAGAGATCTGGTGGTGGATGCTGTTCACATTAGTATCACAATAAGGTGTTCAAGAGGAAGGAACTGTTCTTTACTGCAGTTAATGGAAATCATCTCAGCCAAGTACTTTGCCAAGTACTAATCTGAGGCTCGGCTGTGACTGTCGACCAGGAAATGGAACAATGCACTTCCTAAAGAGCTGCACTGCTGCCAACGAGTTGCCCAGAAAAAGGCTTTTATAGAAGCTTTTTAAGATCAACATCAAGGCAGTGATACCAGGGAGCAGCTTGCTTCCACTGTGGGCCGCTCTTGGCCTCCAAATGAGGAACACAAAGCCAAATGGATAATGAAAGGATACTTAAGTCGCTGCCAAAATGATATCGCCCGTCTTCTTTCCTTCTATTTGTCCCTGTACACATATGCAAACAGACTATACATTGGCTGTGTTCACACACTACAGCTAAGAGTGAGTCCAAATTCAGACACGTGACACACGCATCAGACCCACACAGCTGAGTGAATTGCATAACCACTTCAAGATGTAGTGATGACTCGATGTTAACACTTTTTGATAGTGACAGCTAATTCAGTTTCAAATGGCCAACAGATTTTGTGCCGTGTACAGTATGCAACACAGTCAGCCCCAATCAAAGACGCCTTTGACACCAATTTGCAGGACTCAGCTGTGTTAGATACTACAGTCGTTCTATGAACGGACTGCAATCACTACGTTAAAGAAATCCCATCAAGTATAAGCTAACAATTTTATCCTCAATCATGCGCAGCTTATGTATTCAACCTGAAGTCTTTCAAATGGCCAGCAGGTGGAGACTCCAGGTTCTAAAAGAAGTGTGACGAGAAGTCTGTGGGAAAACAAGCCTTCAGCTACCTTGATCTGTGACATCACTGAACACTTTCCTGATGAGTTATGCTCTCAATCAATAATTCAAAGTTTTATTGAGTACAACATGTTTATTTTGTGAATTATGGTCCACATTAGAGTCAAAAGATGGATGATAAAGAAGGGTATGCTTTATGTCCACTGAGAGACTGTTCACCTCTATAGACTGTATATAAAAGATGGATGTAACCCACCTCCACCCTTCCGCCTCTTATTTATGATGTTCCTGACTTATTCTATATCATCTCTGTTGTTATCTGTGCCTTTGGAGTTCTGGGTCTTGCTGCTATCTTATCATCTTCTTTTGACTATATATTTCTACGACCTCAAATAATCTGAACTTCAAACTGGGGTAATCAATATTTGGATCAGCTATTGATCCAATCTTAAGTACTGAATTCACTTTGGTTTTGTTCTGTGTTTACTATGATACAGTGTACTGCTAGCAGGATGAACCTATAGCAGTTTGGAGGTATTTCATATGTGCTACAGCAGCTTTTCATTGCACATCTGTAGAACATGCAGACTTAAGTTTTTGACTTAACCTCCAACTGTGATCAAGCGAGTGAAAAGCTCGGGAGACAATTCTTTTCCTGTTGGCTTCTTTCTCTCATATTTGTATAATACTCATTGGGAAAATGTTGCATTATTATGGGAACATTTGGTTTAGTAAACCCAATTAATGCTATTTTTCCACATCATACTGTATGTCTGTTGTCAGTGTCCTCACACTGAGCCGAAATGAGACTTGTGCAAATAAATCAGGTGAAAAACATGAATCCTTTTTTAAAATGATTTATTGTGGTCCTGTTGCCATTATCCTACTAATAAATACCGGAGCGATAAACGTTTGTACTCTGATGTATTTATTTTATTTTAAAAAGTTAAGAAAACAGTGTTTAACTGGAGCCCGAGGTTGCCTTCCACATAAAGAATGATTTCCAGTCTCTTCCTCACAGGGAGGATTAGCTTAATAATTAAACACAGATATCAGACTGGTGATCGGTATCTGTACATACCCAAGATATCAGTACCTGAACTGGAAGAGTTTGAATGGCTGCATCACTACTTTTTTGTACAACTGGCTGATCGTTCTTGCTTTCTTTGCTCACTTTTGGCAGAACTTCCTGATAATAATAATCTTAAGTTATTATTATTTCTTTAAAAAATTTAACGGAAGAAACCAAGAAAATATGTCATTGTACATTCAGTATAGTGATAATACAGGCATTTATTCTATAAAAACAACAGTTCCTCTGTGAACATGCCTCACCACATCAGTTCATATTGATAAGAGGTGTGGGCTACAGCCTAGAATAGAAAGGCAGAGTGAAACATGGACGACATGCAGAGCAAAGGCAGCCTTAGTCAAAGGGATACGACAGCCAGAATGCGGAAGAAGGAGATGACAGAGGAAGTGAGGCTGGGTGGGAAATAAAGGGACAGTGAGTGGATGGAGGAGGAGGAGGAGGAGGAGGAGGAGGGTGAGAGGAGGTGAGAATCTGTCCCTCTCCTTCAGCCACCAGGGCTCTCATTACTCCTGAGCACTCCCCGATGACTCTTTAAAGAAAGCTAAAATAAAACACTCTGGCATCACCACACTTTCCCAACTCTTCTTCTGACCATCATCCCCCCCCCCGCTCGCTCTCCCTCCCTACTGCTCCCTCACCCCGCCACTTTCCCTTCCATTCCTCCCTCCTCCAGATTGCTTTTGATTAAAGCTACAAAAGCCGAGGAGAAAACAGCTTTACACCAACGCAGCTATATTTATCCTGCCAAACACCCCAGCACCACCGGGGAGAGAGGGAGAATGTGTGCGCACGCAAACATACGCACACACACACCGCAAAGAAAGCAAAACAGTGCCTCATGTGGGGCATTATAGCTTTGGTCCACCAATCTGTGATTTTCTGCAGCCAGACCACCAAGGTGGACGGCTGCCAGACCGACACCGCAATGCCATCACACTCATCCGTACATTTACAGGCGGGCCGATGTGCCTTGGCAAGAGCACATGGGAATTTCAGCGCTTTCCTAAGGAATATTATTTGGAACATCTTTATTTAATTTCTTCATTTCATCAAAACGCTTTTTTTTTTTGAAACGGTAAAAAGAAAAGTTTAATTGTAAACCTCAAAATCTGTTCTTTCACAGCAGTGTTAAAAACACACATTTGATTCACATTTTCCTGCAGAGCTATAACATTTAAAGTCAATGAGTTTTTACCTTGATTAAAAATGAATATATATCAAAGTTACTTTGGTAAAAACTGATTGCAGCTTCTACTTTGTGATAGAAAAGTTGTTTCTCGCTCAAAATCACTTGATATCATTCATGAGAGATATGCTTGACTTATGTTTGACAGATTAGAGGTCAACAAGTCATTTATAGCCGTTTAAATACAGGCAATCATTTGTCTTGCAAATACCGGAAATCACTTTTTGGCAGACAATCACTGTTTGGCACAACATTATGTTACTTACCGGTAATTATCGAGCGGGAAATCTACGGCGTAACCTGACCTGCACCTCACGAAAAATATCAAATCACGTCCCTCATGACCCTGCTAGTCACGGGGCATGATTAGCAAATGTATTTGGTCTAAATAACTTGGTCCCATTTCTTCCTACTATTATTATTGATAACTGGCATTACCTTTCTATTTATTTTATATTTTTTTATATTGCATTTTAATTTTATTTATATATCTGCACTTATTTTAAATTTAGTATTTATTTTCAAGAGATTGTAAAAATGCATTCGATTTCAAAGTATTCGCTGCCCTTTAAGTGCAATAAATGCAGTGTTTACAGAGTCGATGGGTAATCATGTTAAATAATCATGATTTCAATATTCCATAATCGAGCAGTCCTTCTGCAGATGTTCTTTCTCACCACTGGAGAAATGTAGCAAACAGAAAGTTAACAGATCTGTTTATTTTGTTATGGAACAGTATTATTTAAAGGTGTGTATTAGCCTCATTTATTAACCATAAACAATTAAACAATCAAATCTTAACAGAACGAGGTACAGAGCAGCTGTCTACCATCCACTCCCCCAAAGAGCTTTTCTTCCCCTCTTTCTACAATAACTTTTAGCAATGTTTAGGACCCAGCTTGAAAAGGAAAGTGGAGTCTCACTAAATAACATGCTGTATTGGAATAATCCACATTATGAACCTGACAGTCAGGATAAACAGTGAAAGTCACTAGGCTAACAAATGTTGCAGTAACAAGAACTTGTGCTAACATGGAATAATAAACTTTCCTGCCCTTCCACCCTGGTTTGGCCCTCTGAGCTCAGGATCTTTCCCTCTGCCACCTGAAGTAGCAGTTTCTGTACAGCATCAGACACAGGGGCATCTCACAGCTCTGACACATCCAAGAAGTCATCTGGTGCCTCCCCTGGGCTCTCCAGTAGCTGCACTGCATACTCCCAACAACCTGGTACCACTTGATAGGCTCAAGGATTACAGGAAGGTGCAGCCACATCACTTCTGGTCTCGTGTTGTAGCCCCCTGACATGCATCCTCTAGGCCCGTATCCCCTTGGTCTGTATCTTTGTTGGTTGCAGCAGCAGCAGCAGTGCTTACATCCTAAATAAACAGGCGCTCTAGATGCATTATAGTCTCTCCAGGGGTTTGGCGCAGCAGCTCTGCTGGCTCTTTGTGCTCTCGGCTCCGTTGGGGTGACAGGCCTGGTGCTCGGAGCCCGGTGGTGCAGCGACAAAGACGCTGCCTGCAGCAGATCCAAAGAGGAAGGAGGAGCAGAAAGCCACCAGTCGTAATCCTCTGATCTGACAGGATCCTGTTTCTCAGGAGTTAAACTGTGCAGACAGACAAGGTTTGAATGATGACTGGCCTCAAACTAGCCATGTCCATGCTACTTTCATACCTTCTGACTTAATGTTAAAATGCAGATGAAAATAAACATGGCCTGAAGTGGATCAAAATCTAAGACCATTTCTCCAAATTTAAATACTTTGACTAAACAATGCATATTCCCTATATTTTTTATCAGTTCTTCTTACCCTTTAGTCTAGTTGGCTTTAATTAATGCCCCTCTTAACTGTTTTAAATATGCTTTCCTTTTCTTTTACTTATGTCTATTTAGTTCCATCACACATTCGCATACCCTAACCCTTTCTTTATATTTTGTTTCCAAGGAGCCACTTTCTTGTATATTTTCAAAGTGGTTTTGACCAATAGTTATCCAGGCTTTCAAAAATGTTTCTTTGGGCATTGGCTGCTTTTTCAGTGGAACTTTTTTAAATGTTTGTTGAAGCTAAACACTCACTTATAAATGAGTCATAATAAATTTTAAAAAAAGTTTTAAATTGTATCTTTTAAGCACCTTGAGACTAGTTGTCTAACAACAATTTATTCCCATTTCTTTAGTTGAATCCATGAAAAGTGAGTGCTCATCTAGAGTACAAAAGTGCTCTATAAGAACAAGTCGATGGAAAGGTCTGAAATGTTAAAAAAAAAATTTGGTTCAAACTTTACAGACATGGCCAATAGAGAGGTACAACACTGAGTGTCTACCACCATGTGCAAAAACCCAATGGTTGCTCAGTCACCGTTTTGGGCTGCATTTAATGGCATTGGGAATCTTGTCAAAGATTGGCACAACATTGGCAGATTTTGATCCACCATTTGGAAAGCAGCATGGGAAAAACTGAAAAATGGTCAGCCATGGATTGGCCTCCCCTAAGCCTGGACCTCAACATTCCTAAAGCAGCGTGAGATCATCTTTACAGAGAACAGAACAAAAGGCAGCCAACATCCAAAGAAAAGCTTTGAATGTCTTTCATGAAGCCTGGAGAACAATTACTGAAGACTACAAGAAAGGTGGTCACACCAAATATTGACTTTCAAGCTCATTGCACACATTCTGTTTCTTATATACAGTATTTCCATGGAGGTTAACACAAGTTTCAAATAAACTGCTGCACTCATTTCCCATTTTATAGCAAAAGCCCTTACACTGTATTGTAGTTTAAGGGACATTGAATTTTGACAACATTAAAAAGACACACATGAAAAAAAAATATCCTTAATAAAGTGAAAAATGAAATATTTTTTGTAAATTTACCATCTGATTTTCTGTGCTAAAGCCCTCCACCCACGTTATTGCCTCTTTCCTTCATTCCTAGTGCTTTCTCCCCATTTTTTGTAGTTTGCCATCATAAAGAGTGGCATAATGTTACGTGATATTGCACGTAAAAACTGCATGTAAGGGAGTGAATGCAGCTTAACAGCTCTGATTACACTACCCGCCTTCTCCGTGGAATTAATATAAGCTTGAATTATCTTGTTAGAAAGAAAAGTGTTAGTATTGAAAGAGCCTGTTTGCTCACACACAAAGACGACGCCGTGGGTCCACTGACCCTGCAAACACAGCACTAGTTCATAAACGACTTGCTACCACGTAGCTAACTAGCTAGCTGACGGCTACAGCTGAACGATGATCAAAGACAGGATGAAAGGCCGCTCCCGCTAGCTGCGGAGATAAAACATGGAGGGGGATGTTGTATGTTTGTTTTTAGGGGAAGTTTTTGTTTTTTTAGGTATTTATTTATTTTTTTGTTTGTTTCCCCTTTTAAATTATTTTTATGTCTGATCTGTATTAAAAGTAAAGCTAACTCAGCTACTAGTAGGAATTTTTCGCACTTACTCCTCCGAGTAGGACTCCGCCGGCAGTTTAATCATGTCGGCGTCTTGAGACAACAGCAGGTCTGTGGCGGGTACGGCATAGCACTCCTCCCACGTAGGTTTAATACTGACTTCACCCAGAGCCATACTGACGTACCTACTGTACCTGACAGTGGCCTTGCTGCTTCACCTGCCTCAGGGGAAACGTGATGATGAGGTCGAACAATCAGCTGATACATTTATGGTGATGTCAAAAAAAAAGTCATACAGGACTTTGTTCATTTGCATTCCTATAGCCCTACTGAAATAAAGTGTTCCCTCCCAGCGCTCTCAGGACCATTCACAGTATATTATATAGTGCGATATAAGGTCAACTACAAGGCTCACATGCCCTGTTCTGTGATTATATAATTTACAAGTAAACCTACTTACCACTTGTTTGAACTGGTTTTGTGTTTTACTTTTTTGTTCTTTGCTAACTCCCCGGCGCTGCACTGAAAAGAAAACTGAACTAGGTTGACACTATCTTGGACGTAATAACAAAGCATAAGCAACACATCACTTTACAGAGTGAATTGCAGTCAGATATTGCCATCTCTTAATGACACAGCAGTGACAGAAGTCTACAATGTTAGACAGTTGGTATTTTTTTCCAGCTTTTGAGCCTGGCTTTAAATAGACTTTCTTAGAAAGTGCATGAATGATGAATGTGTGCGTGCTTAAAGCAACTGTTAATTGTTAAGATATCACTTTACACTGTACACTGCTTTTGCTATCACACACACTCACGCAACACTGCTTTATGTGTTTTGCTGTTTTAAAGGGTAAAAAAAAAAAGAAAGAAAAGATGAAAGTTTGTGTAGCTGCTCAAAAATTAAACCATCAAGAGAAATTTGGCTTAAAGAAAAACATGTCACTTATCAGGCTGGCCAGTTTACCTGTCAGTGTACTTCCTCTCTCTAAGAACACTTTTCTCCTGTTTGGAGCATTTATTGTATTTCATTCCTGTGAGATGTTCTCAGCATGTTGGTACTGCAGAACAAATGGCCAGTGTTGTGCAGATATGGAGCCGGTGAGCTGCTATTTTATGAGCGAGTCACTTAATCCCAAAGTAATCCCTGTATTAGATCACACTCTGATGGAGAAACAATCAGAGGAGAGGAGGAACTGTGGGCAGGAAGATAGCAGCCTGATGGCTCACACACACAAACACACACAGCATATATATATCCAGCTACTCACAAGAGCAGTGATGCAAACATGTAAATCCAAATGTCTTCTCTTTTTCACACACACACACACAAATGGCAACAACAGCAGCAGCAATATGTCATGTGACCACTATAAGACCACCACCAGCACCAACCCCCCCTCCCTCCTGAGACGAGTTTGTGAGTGAAGGAATGAGCAAGAGCAAGAGAATAGCTCCTCCACAGATGGAAACTAGGACACCAAACCCCTGTGTGTTTGTTTTGCGTCCTGCTGCATCTGCGCGTGTTTGTGCGTGCCCATCTGCGTCTATGTGTTTGTGCATGTGTGCATCATTACTCATACTCTTGCTCTTTTATATATGTATTTTGTGTGTGTGTGTATATATATATATATATATATACATATATACATACACATATATATATACATATACATATTCTGCTCTTTTTTACTAAAGAGCAGACAGGTAATGAAGATTTGGGGCTGTAGTATGGAGTTCACAAGCAATACTACAATAAATACTGGATTGCTTTAAAGCTGTACTTTGACTTAGGAACCATTATAATCAAACAGCTTTAGATAAGCACAATCACAGGCTCAAGCATGGCCCATCTCCTCAGTCCTGAGTCAGTCCTCCATGCCTTTAGGGTTCAAAGTTACAGTTTAATGACGGTAATCCAACAATCACCGGGTTTCTGCCAGTGTATTACATGCTCTGTGGTCCCCTAAGTTTGATTCCCTGCCTGTTCTAAGCATTACTGATTTTTAAAAATATGTGAGTACAAAAAAAGCAAATGTTAGTTTAGCTAATGTGTCTAATTAGCATACTGTTACTGTTGCTTTGCACAAATAAAAAGAGGTAAAAATAATCTACAGTTTTTCTGTCTCTAGCCACAAAACAAGAAATGCTGTCTGTATCTTTTCCAGTAAGTGAAATCTGGTGGTTACTGAAATTAAGTTTTACTGTGGTGTTTTGCACGGCAGGAAGCTGGATCATTTGGGTGAAATCTTATATTTTTGGTGAGTGCTTTTAGGGTGGTAGGACTGAGTCTGAGTTATTAGTTTCAGGTTTTTTTGGTTATAATTTCAGTTTCATTGTTTTTCTTAGTCTATAGTTTCAGCCCCTCAGTGTTTCTTCTTTTGTTTTTGATATCTTTGTTGTTTGGTTTTCTGTTTGAGTTTAGGATTTATATTTCTTATTTATTCCTGCCTCCCCTGTGTTCCCTGTGCCTTCTTCTTAAGTTTTCATTTCCGTTAATGAGTGTTTAGTTATTTCCTGTTTTATTTTGATAGTCATTTTCATTCAGTTTTACTTCCTTGTCTTGTTTAATAAGTTCCTGCTGTGTCTCGTCACCCTCCTGTGTGTCCACTTCCCTTGACTCTACATTTGGGTCCACATTTCACACAAGTTATGACAAAGCAAAAGTATTCAAAAAGGGCTATCACAGAGTTAATATAGAAATTTTAACTTCGCAACATCCACCAGGTCACCAGCAAACAACTTAAGCACAGAATTAGGATCATGTTGCAAGATAGCCGCATGATAAACAGGGGGCCCGTTTCAGAAACTAGAAGATGTAACCTTTCAACACAACTACTTTACATCTAGATATGCCACATAGGTGAAAACCTCATAAAAAGGACTAGATGTGAACTTAATCCCAACCCTAAGCAAGACCCAATTAAAGGTTTACACTGGAACGAAAGGCTACCTGTATTGAGCAACTCTATATACAGTATTTTAAGTAATATTTGAGCTGTCAGTAGAAGAAATGTTTAGTAGTTGTTGTTTTTTTTTTATTTGTGCATGGGCCCCATAAAATGCTGCTGAGCGCTGCCACATTCCGTATTGAGAATTCTGGTTTTAAGTGAGCCAGAAGTTAATCCAGTTTAATATTCAGGTCATCCCTCAACATCACTTATTGTCATGTTATCCTGCCAGACACTATTCCAACGTCTTCCAACGCCTGCTGCTTAACAGGTGAAACAAATATCACATTAAAACCAAGGAAGGGAAGTGGGAGGTGGGGTAGAACCAGGAAGTAGCATCAACCAATGACAGCTTGACATATTGCACTGGCAGCACACGAGGGTGTCCATAAATCCTGCAGTAAGGAAGAAAGAATGCCACAAAGGAGATTAGTGTCCACAGCAGCTAATGAGGTACTATATCAGCACAGCCTGGCACCCGCAGTAACACATACACATATACATTACACACATCTACACATGCAGAAAGCTCTTACACTAATAAATGCACTTGCAGGCACCCGGGTGTATTGTATTTGTACAGTAACACATGAAACACTAGTCTTACAAGCAGGCACAATGTATGACAGGCTGCATACGAGTACAGCACAGATGCAGACACAGGGGCCAGCTTTAGCTCCAGCCTCTCTCTGACTCCGACCTACAAATAATGGGGTTTCCCTAAACTGAGAAAATGATCAAGGAAACTGCACCTTATCATAGCAGTTAATGTTTTACTGCATGTTGGAACACTTCCTGCCTAATATCCGACACAGTTTCTATTCACACACTAAATTGTAGTACTGCAGGGTGAGTTTAACAACAATGCAGCACTTACCTATTTTACCACTAAATATCTCTAATTGGTTTGTGTGCGTGCATGACTAAGTAGCCATTTTTTTAACTGCTTATCCAACCAGATCTTTGTTGGGGTTGGAGCCCTTCTTTGGCAAGAACCGAGATACAACCTGAAGACGATGCCAATCACAGAAAACACTTAAAGGCACAGAGAGAACATGCAAACTACAGACATGAAGTTTGCAGTCAGGCAGCAAGTTCAAACCTAGAGCCTTCTTGCTGTGAGGTGCTAAGTAGCTAAGTGCAATGCTAACCACTCCAACACTGTACCACCATGAGTAAGTATCCACCTTATTTTATATACATTGCTCAAAAAATTAAGGGAACACTTTGAAATCACACCAAATCTCAATGGAAAAAAAGTCATGCTGCAAATCTACACTGATATGGATTGTGTTAGGACTGAAAGGATGCCACATCGTTTGATACAAATGAAAATGATTAACCTACAGAGGCTAAATTCAAAGAAACCCCAAAAATCAAAGTGAAAAAATGAAGCAGCAGGCTAGTCCATGTTGATGAAATTTAATTGCTGCAACTTGTGTTGCCCCCATGGGCTTGTATGCATGCCTGATAACACCAGGGCATGCTCCTAATGAGACGATGGTGTCCTTCCAGTCCTTCGGACTGGGAGGATCTTTAACCCATCATTCTGATGGGTTAAAGATATTCAGTAATATAAAGTATATCTGAGGCCAAACAAATGCAACGCCTTGACTGCACATTTAGTTATAGCAGCACAATAACAGATATGGACATACATTTTCACAAACTAGAAGGTGTTGACTTTGAATGGTGTCTCATACGTGCATTTTAGCAATGCGGTATTCCATCAAAAGGCTTCCCATTCAGGTGTTCCCGTTAGTTGAGAATGCCACATAAAGGGGTGAGCGTTAGCCTAACCCAAATGCTATGCCTAACCCTCAGTCGGTCAGCAGGGTTCAAACGGAGATTAACGGATGTTAAATTCAACATGTTTTTATAGGTCTCGTGCCCATTTGCCATGCTCAAAAAGCTTATGAAAGAATAACTGACAGGTCAGCATGTATGTTTGAGATGTTATCTGAAAAAAAACCAAATGCATGTTCTTGCTGTTTCTTAAAATGTGTTTGAATAGCAAGAGACTAAAACACAACAACATGAATCACCTGGTGGCTGGCGGATGTTAGCATGTCTATTATTAGCAGTGACACCGATGACCTGTAACCCTAACCCTAACTATGGCTCCATGTTACTTTAGTTTTTATTAAATGGTTCTACTGAACAGAAGAAATATACAGTAGGGTTTAGGGTAGGGTTATGGTCATCAACAATGATGACTGAGACCTGAGAAATAAAGTTCAAACTGTAGTTAGTAATTAGTTGTTCTCTAAACTTTGATTTCCGATTGCAGAAACACCTTCACTGAACTGAAAGCAACATGTAAGGTCTGTATGTGCCTTTATATATGAATCTGTGGACGTGCCTTTCTCAAATACAGTGTGTGTGTGTGTGTGTGTGTGTGTGTGTGTGTGTGTGTGTGTGTGGTGTGCGTGCGTGTGTGTGCACGCTCTCATAGAGGTGTGTGTAACCACAACCAGAAGAGAGGCGCCCCCCGTAGGCACC
>VOQJ01017767.1:89861-104844 GCA_015052665.1 Apistogramma diplotaenia | reverse complement strand
GCAGAGTTTTTAGCTGATGATTTCTGTTCTCTTAAAAGTTTTACACGATTCAGCTCAGCCTGCAGTCTGGCTGCAGCCCGGCCACTCGCCTCCAAATTCCACTCGTGATTAAATGTGGTATTTGACACCAAGTTAATGCCATCCTAAGAATATTTTGTGAGAACTACAAAATATCATATTACAAGAAATTCTACTAAGTTTTCAGTGTGACTTATAGGTGTTTTTGTGCATTTTTCTCAGCGGTGATTCCATCAGTCAGCATATTTGCAATGATCTGGAAGCGAAACCTTTTAAGAGGTTGTTCTTTTAACTTTCAGCAAGATCGTGCAGCTGTGCTCACTGACTGTCATCTTTGATTGCATGCGTGAAGTACTAAAGGTAGACAGATTACCTGTATCACTTCTTATCTCATCCGGAGGATCACGTCCTTCCTCTGCACTCCGTAAGCCTCGCAATTCTCATCTCGTAAAAACACATCTCAGGAAAAATCTCATGTCTGAGTTACTGAGGTTGCATTCACATCTCATAATTTAAGATGAAGCCGTTAGTGGGCTTCAGTGGCCTTTTTGTAGTTTTTAAGTAATTTTGAACTCCTCCTACCAGAGTTGAGCAACTCAACTTTCTACACAGTCAAAAGTTTGGACACGCTGTACAAATTTGTGACTGGTACTGTGTACCTTCGGCCCCTGATGGTTCTTATCTATATCAGATATTATGACTCCATCGTGTTGCCCGGCCACCACCTAGCAATGGGCTACAATGACCCATTTTTAGTATGTATTTTTTAAAACTGTTGTGATTAAGTACAGGTTTTTCAGTGGCATGAAGACCCAAACAACACTGTGGTATTGACATGTAAACGTTCCTGCAGCCCACCATGAACAGTTAAATTCAGCTCAGCTTTATAGGGTTTACATTTACTGAAAGTAGTGACTTACACTATATTCTGTTTTTGGGGAGTTTGTTTTTATAATCTACTACTTTACCTAGTTTTGTGCAGTGAACTTTAACACGTGAAAACCGAGACGCAGAAACCGCAGACTTTGTTACAGCTGAATTTATGCTCAGCAAAAGATGGATGCCAACATCTCCAGCTGTTACATTTCTCTTTGTGTTTATCTCACCGTCCTGGTGCCAAGCTCCTATTTTTCCCTGAAACTGTATACACCAGGACTGCTACTAGCGGCCGGGATAAGAGGGAGTACATACTGTTCCTGCTTTGTCAACTCGAGCGCACAAATAGATACTGCTTCTCACTCAGGCTGTAGCAGCCTGATGTCTGAGGCTGCAAAGAGGTTTGGTGAATGCACATCAATCACAAAGAGCTCAGTGATTAGTTTGAGCTCTTAGTGAAGTGTTGTTTGTGTTGAGCCAAAACAAAATAAAAGTTTAGATAAAAAAAGTTTCACCCATCATCCATTTAGATCTGCTGATTGTTATAAAACTGCAGATATTTCTGTACTAGATTTGTTTTTTAGAGCATCGGTAATGTTGTCCACCATCACGCCCTCTTTCATTGCACTTTTTGGCCCATCTAGTCACTCACCAGCAGCAGACGTCTGCAGCAGCCCAACAAAGTGCCTGTTTGTGTCCCACACAGCCTCTTCATTTATGCTGTGGTTTGCCAGAGTTTGCAGGTGCTTCATCGGCCGCGCTCACACAGCACAGTCAGCACCTGCAGTCAGACTGCCCAGCTGTTCTGCTGTCCCGACCACACCTGCGTGGCACACGTGCATAAATATAGGTGGACAGAAAACACAGACACACAACAGACACACTGTATTTTGTAGTTTTTCACGGTTATTTGGACAAATGTGATGATGATCATTCTCAGATTTGAGAATTTAGGAAAAACTGATTTTTAAAATTTATTGTTTTTCTGGTTCACATATATCAAAAATAAACTTTAGGATAAATGATCTGTCATTCTTTCTGTTGCTGTAAATTTGTTTCTGTAGCCACCTAGATGATGATTATTCAAGTCATACCCCCAGAGCAAATCTTCCCATACCTTCCTAATTACAAAAGCAGCTTCTGAGATGCCGGTTTCATACTAATATCAGTGAAATCTGTTACATAAAGTCTGTGAACCCACCCTCCACTCGTCATTTGAGTTACGTAAATCCTCACAGGTGACCTCTCTGCTGCAGGATTCTCGTGGTTTGTGGTCAACTTGCTTCCCACATGTCCAGATGTGGTGTAATGAAACTCTGTTTGAAAAAGCGCGCACATCTGGAGTGCAGCAGAAAACTTGGGGGATGTCACCCCGGAGCAAGTCAGTCATGGAAGCATTGTGCTGGTCAGACACGTGCTGCACTCTATATGTTCTGGTATTTTATCTTGGTTTTGTTGGTGCTAAACTCCAATTTCATTTATTTCTCTAAATAGCCAGAGGTCACCTCTTTTGGCTCAGGGACAAAAGGACATGAAAGTTTAAGTGAAGATAAGACTTGACTTTTGTATCCATGATAACGTATCATTGCAGGAAATGCAGAGTGAACTCATCATCTTCCCTATTCTTGGTCCTTATCTTCCTGTCTTGGCCCAGAACTACAGTAGCGGTCTGTGTATCTCCTCTGGCCCATCCCAGTGAGAAGATAAATGTCAGTGTCATGCTAAGAATAAATTGTTGTACTCTGGGAAAGTTGCCTGTGGTAATGAATGACTCATTAACTGTCCCAAACAATGGATTTGAAGAGGCGTTGCGGTGCCTTTAGTGAGTGTGGAGATTTGGTTCCTCCCACGACCCCTTCTACTCGGGCAACACTGACCCCAGGCTCAAGTCATTAAAGGACAATGACTGAGAAAAATACTGCTTCATCATTTTCTACAACAAGCAAGATTTCCCTTTGATGTGGATGTCCACTTGTTCTTTTTTTTCCTGTAATGTAATTAAGGATTAGACTTGGTCGTGGTTTCTTTGCTCTATTTTTAAATAATCTGTTAGTAACAGAGGCTATAAATGCACAAACATACAAAGAACCACCAGTTGATTGCTAAATGTATACAAAACTTTTAAATCATGATTTACACATGTATATGTGGCAAGTAAGTGGTGACATTGCTCACATGCTGGCTGTGTTCTCAACTTTAAGATACGACTTTGAGTGCTGTGAGGTCAGATGTTAATGGCGTACTTTGTGCTGTACTGTTGAAGACTTGGAAGTGGATGGATGCTCGGGGACTGGCACGGGATTGGACAGAGTCCTGATGTTTGTCTCTGAGATCTAACTAATTGGATTGACCTCCTTTCTGCACTCACCATGTGCCCTAGCTTTACTGTAGTGATTGTGCTAAATCACTCCCCTTACCTGCACTCTTAGCCTAGCCTAGAGCTGGCTAGCTAATGCTTGACATTTGGCCTACATATGGGTGTGTTGTTTATAAGACCACCTGTTTCGACTTTGCTCCAACATGGCTAGCTCTGTAGACAGAGCTTTACTTATATGACCGTTGGCTAATGACAGAGCTGGAGAGTGCCACTCCGTCCCTCTTGCACGCACACACACCAGCAGAAATCTGTCAAGCCGAAGTTGAAGATTAACTGGAGCCCAAATACCTCATGGTAGACAGGCTCTAAATATATGTATTTTTTTCATAGAAATAAATTACAAAACATGTAGCAGTGTGAATGTAGGTCTTTAAAGGTGTTTATTGGGTAAATACTGACAATTGATTTCAAGGAAATGGCAGAAAATAAATTGGCCTTGTATAGCACTTTTTCTCTTACTGAGTACTTCAACATTTTAGGCTTTTTAGCTTTTTTACCTATCAACAGCTCTCTAGTGGATGTATTAGGGACAATTTGTAGTTCATTTTCTTCAGCATGTGAACTGGTCGTCTGGGATCGAACCACTGCAGAGTAAGTTTCTGACAAGTTAGCTGATTGCATTAACGTGTGCCTGTGGTGTTTACATTAAATACACATTTGCAACAAAAAGAAAGTAAAGCTAGCACCTTGATTTACTGGGCACAACTTGACTTTTTGACAGGTGTCATCTTCTGTGTGCAGTACCGTCTAATCCCCTCACATGCTTTGTCTGACACTTGATTGTTAACCTGTACACGCGACGTGTACAGTAGCAGTAGTAGAGCTTTATATCCAAGGCAGCAGATTGGAAAAATATTTGCTTGATTGTTTTTAATTTTTGTATCTTGGTGACTATTCTAATACTCAGAAATCATCTGGGACTCTACCAAATGAACCTGTGTTTGTGTCACCAAATAAAACCTCAGTGACCTGAACACAGCTGTACTGGAATAATTACAGTTTTCTGTCACCTTATTTTGCCTCGCAAATGTTGCTGTTTCTCTGTTGTCAAGTGCAGAAGTAACTAAGCCTTAAACAGTGCTGACAGTATCTGGTACACAGTTCTGATTTGTTGATGGAAAGTTTGAAGATTTAGTGATACTTGACCTGAAGCCAAGTTGAAATAGACACTCTCAGGCCAAGCTCTCAAAGTTGAGGCAGACGAATAAAAACTAGTGAAGTTTGAAAATTTCTGTCAAAAAGACGAATGAATAAACTGAATTCGCATAAATGTATTTAAATGTGCGGTAAGATCATATAAAGAGTAAAGGATTAGGAATGTAACAGGACCTGATTCTTTCATCAAGTCTGCCCATATTTTTAATGTAAGCCCCTCAGTTGCGTGAAACCCAGCCCACATGTTGTTAACTCCAGTATCATACATGTGAAATGTTGTGCAGTGGCCTGCAGCAAACCGCTCCTGAGAATAAACCCACCGACATCTTCAGCAGATTCAGTTCTGCTGTGATGACATGTAATCGATCCCTCTCGTTTCACTCTTGCTGTGACCGTCCGCTCTCGGCTTGCGTGCTGCGTGCTCACTGTGTTAACTTGTGAAAATGCAAAAGCTGAAGCTCAGAGCAGCAGTGATTGATGTGCAGTAACAATTAGGAGCCGTTTTGCACTGTTAGTGTAAAGAGACTGCTGAGCTTATAAATACTTGAGGAGAGGTTTATATTTCTGTGGCTGAGTAATCCTCTGTGTGCTGTGTGCACTCAGACATTTTCTGATAGGCTTCATCTGAGGAGTTGTTGTCCTGCAGTGTTGTCAGAGTGATCAGTGATTTAGTGCTGATGATTTCATTTATTTTTATGATGGACTCGAGGGTTATGTTACAGCATTTGTCTGAATTTAGAGAATACCTCATGGTACATCTTAAAGATTTGCATTTCAACTAAAAATCTGTAGTTGAGAGCGCTTTGCAGGTACGTGCACTGGCTGACATGTATAATTATTTTTCTACTGATTATAGTCGATATCCAACGAGACTTTATTATATAAGCTGCTTCTTCTTAACCATCATTTTGTAGAGAGTATAATTTTAAACAATGTGTCGATCAGTCAACCAGTTCTTAGTGCAATAATTGATAACTAATCTTTTTTTTTTTGGTGCAGCAGTACCAAAACATCACCTTAGGATTTACTCCTTTTTAAATGCAATATTGATTTTTAAACTGAATAATAAAAAAATAACTGTTGCAAACCAAATATTTAAAGATGTTACTGGCATTTTACCATTTTAATTCTGTAGGACAAACAGCTAATTGTTTAATCAGGAAAGTAATGAGTAATAATCACTGGTTGCACTGCTAATTAAATTTGCTGCCTTCCTTTATGCAGCCCCAGACAAACCTATGGACGTGATTACAAATTGTAAGTAACGATTGAGATTGATACTCATCAAGTCGGTCAGAGTTCAGGGGAACTGTGACATGCACGTCTGCCAGAGGTTGTTGGAAGTGAGAATGAAGCAGGAAAGACTTTACAGATTTTACCTGACTCAGAAACAGTGAATTATATTTGAAGTAGTGGTAGAAGAATTTGAAGGGTGGAAGTTTAACTTAAAGGCACAGAAAAATCATAAAAAGTGCATTTTTCTGGAGTATTTCAGCCTAATGACCACCACCTTCACTTACAGGATCTCTTTAAATCTCATATTCAGAGTTCGGTTAACGGCTACCAAATGCAAGTTCAGCTTGTGGAATAAACTTGTGATCTTTCAGGTGGTTAATTTATCATGGAATAACAAAGGAACTGGGCCCGGTTTCTTTTTGGCCTCTGAAAGTGTGTATAAGAACTACTGAAATTCCTAAAGGGTTAATTCAATGCTTTTTTTATAGGGATATTTTTTCTCCCTGATTGACTCATTCACCATCAGAGTGAATGAAGAACTTAATCATGGAGAAATTAAAAACCCCTGCAGCCAGTCACACTGTTCCCATTAGATGGTACTTTTGTAATATGTGGAGTGATCAATGCATCTCTACTGAACGTGCCGTATGGTGGCCCATATCCCATTATTTGTCCTGTTATTGATGACGCATGAACTTGAACCAGTTGGCTCATGAATCTCTTAAATACTCAGACTGAATTTAAGGAGGCACTGTTGATGCTTCACTTTGTACTTAGTTTTTTAAGCTGTTGTAGTTTCCTGACGGTGAACTAGGACGTGACTCCATGTTTTTCGGGACAGCGTGCCCCCGCCTCTCACTCCCAGCACGCTATTACATTCCACTTCACTGTATGGCAGCCAGATTTGGGAAGCTTCTCTCTGCACCTCATGCATTTCCTCTTTTTCTGCTGATGTCTGGACTGTGGGCATCTCCAGTTTTTTGAGGGGAGTGTTGAGAGGAACAATTTTTTTTTCCTTCGGTATGAAGCTCCAGCTCGGAGAGCAATTTTGCACATAGGAAATGATTAAAAATAAATGGTGGGTTAGTTCAGTTTATTAGGATCCCCTTTAGCTACAGCAGTGCTGCAGCTGTTCCACAGTCAAAGATTGTGACAATGCATCATAGCAACTTACGTAGTGACATGTAAGGTTTAAATTATGAGCTTATGCTGAGCATTTTGCGTGTGGTTTGTACACATTTTTACGAACTCTCTCTTGTTGCACTCTGCTGAGGTGCTCTAAATGTTGATGTACTTGCCTTTATGCAAATATTTAAATGCACACTGTAACAGTGTAAAGAGCTGGATTACGGTTTCTCTGCTGCCCCTGAGAAATCTGTCACCAGTGCATAAAACCCCCCTGCGATCCCTCGTGGCACACCTCCACACTCACCAAGAGACAAAGCCACAAAGAAACACTGAAGTATGTGAGTGTTACAGACCGAAGCGTGGGAGGTTTTATATGGAGATGGCTTTGCTTTGTGACCTACTATTGTGCTGAGTTGTATCGTTTGACCCATCTTCTCTTATTGTCAGTTTGTGTTACTTTCCGTCTTTGGAAAACAGGACAATAAACTTTATTTCTATTTATTTGGTTGAAAAGAGCCTGTTACATAATAGTGTCTAGCGTACAAAAACATCAGGTTTGTTCTTCTTGTTGGTGTTATTATGCACACACTCTTGGCTGCAAGTGCTTCTGTTTTAGAAGTACCCCCTGTAGATACCCCTGCTCTTTTACACAGTGGGAAGCAGGCTTTTAGATTAAGGATTTTTAGTTATCTACAATTATGTAAAGAAGTTCTAGTGTTTTTATCCAGCGAATGTTAAAAAAAGCTCCTTGCAGGGACGGTTGTCCAAGCAGCTTGCTGGCACTGACAAAATGCATATTGACACAGGCTTCTGGAGTGAGTGGGAATTTGTGTTTGCGCTAATAGATAGGCCTGTTTTCCTAATGGTTGAGCACATTTACTTAGTGCTTGTCAAACACATCCTATACAGGCAGGCAAATTGACTCAGGTCAGTCAACATTCTGTAATCACCAAAGCTCAGCGCGAATGCCACCAAATTAACGAGGTCCATTTAGTAAAGGTTGCAGTTCAGTCAGATGTGTATTTGTGTTCTATGAGAGTGCCTCTCAGAGGGTATGCTTTCACAAAGTAAGAACTTTGTTGCTCACGATGTTGCTTTCACACCTCGTCTGTAAATCAAACACGGTGACCAGGGAAGAAAAAAGGCTTCGAGTGAAATTGACTCACACATCCTCTTTCTGGTCACAGCCATACTTGAACCTGAGGTGATCCCCGCCCAGCCATTACAATAAACATTTTCAGTGGAGAGCGTGGTTGTGGAGAGTGGCATGTGGAGGGATTTTACTGTGGAAACTGTTACATCATGAGAGGCTTGTATATTTTTTTTTTTTTTTAAAGTTGTTTTTAAATCCCAGTTGGTCACAGTGGTGTTCCGAACACACTTCATCTCTCCAGCTTTCCATTACGGGCAGATCATTTCCTTCCTCAGGTTTTCTTTGTGTCTTTAGATTACTGACACATTCATCCCAAAATATTGGATTTTGGAGGTAAATATTAATATTTTTGTGCTTCTTATTGCACGTGAATGCAACGCAAACATTTTTGTGCTTGGCATGTCTTAAATTTTATTAATGGTATCAACCCAGACTTTTATTTTGCAGGATGTTACTGTGGCTTTTTGTTCCTTATGGCCTGTCATCTAGTTTATGCTGCATGTGGAGAACAATGTATATCCATAAATCTATCATTGGCCTATTTATTTGAATCTGGATCTCTCATTAACCCATTATGTGCTTATCCAGCTGCCTCTGTGGCCAGTAACTTCATTTCTGATGCATCAAATTTTGCACCTCTTCTGGCGTGCCCACACCCATGTCTGCAGTGGTGCAGTGTGCTGGCAGAGCTTCAAGCTGAGGATGATTCTGTCTGTGCAACTGTGTGTGTAAGTGATGCTGACCTTGTGTCCAGTCGGCCCCGTACCACACCGTTTGCCAGCTCAGGTATCCTGTGGTTTATTTTCTGAATGGGTTTCATTGAGGCTGTCTGGGTAAAGTCCCTGTATAGAAAGTGAAGCTAGATTTTTTGTCCATGACACATTTGCCAGATATTTTCTCCTTTTTATAAATGCAGCTTGATAGCTTTGCTTCACTTGGTGCACATAGGTCTGTCTGTAGTTACTGCTCCTGTATTTTTGAGAGGCAAGATTGATGAAAATATAACACATTAGTACAAATTCATGTGCTTTCAGGTCTACTTGGTGGAACAGTTCTCGTGCCGATTTCTCCCCTCATTTCCTTTGAGACTATATATGAAGAATGATGATTGTAGTGGGTGCAGTGGTGGTCAGTCTGATATTTGATTCAACAATCGGGGTTTGTTCCTCTATATGTTGGTGGAGTGACTCAGTTCTGAGCTAAAACTGTGGGCTGGGTGGAAGGAATGACAGCATGTCACGACTATCAGACATCAGCTGCAGAAAGCTGGAACAACTATTTAAAGCTAATGGTGAAGACATGCTGCATGTGTTTTTAACCCCTTTTGTTCCTAATTAAACAGATTTGTTTTGAATCTCTTTAAACAAACTTGTGGTTTTGATCTACTTAAATGTGTCCTGCAGTTTTCATGCACCTACTCACTCAAGGAATTATTGCATTATTTGTACCAGTCAGGGCTTCTTGACCCTCAGAGAAGAACTGACATGTAAATTATATGCCATCAAATCTAATTAGATACATGTATGTAAACAGGTGGGACCTCACCCACTTCTTTGACAGGTGAGTTCACACTTTTAGTTTTATTACTGACATTTGTTTATGAAGCCAATGAACTAAGTTAACATAGCTAAATAATGATTTGATTCTGGGGTTACTTTCAGAGTATTTGTGTTATAGTTAGGTGCTTTAACAGTTATAGGAATAGGAAAACTGTTTATGATTTGTAATGAACTTTGCGATAGCTAAACCAGCCAAGGAGAGGGGAATAACAAACTGGCCTTAAAAGAAAATATTATTTTTCTTTAACATTGGTTTACTCATGCCAAGTGCACAGCAACGATTTAACCATCTATCCATTAGTTCTTTCCATTTTGCCCCAAAATGGCACTGGTGGCCATCACAGGACGGACACAAAGAGAGAGACAACCGTGCATGGTGCAGCTTGTGGATAATTCAGGAGAAACCCAGCAGGGTCAAACCTGAAAGTCTTTGGACTGCATTAGTTTTAAGTTTCAGAATTGAGCACACTGCTGCTGACTTAGGAACTTGTTGATACTGTTAATATGCAACTATTTCTATAGATAAACTGAGTGTTGGGAATGTGTCCTTCCTCCTTCTTCCCTGTTTAATTACAAAGTTGTTTCAACCTTAAGCTGATATAATCTGACTCGACTGCCTCCTCATTCCACATTAACTAAGTACGTGACTTGAATGGAAAATACCAGTTTGCTTTCCTAAGCATCTTGAGTCCCCACTGTGGCTTTATCTTGATTTAACACCGGTTTCTCCATAGTTTATAAGTGCCTCATTTACCTGATCTCATTACAATGAAGAAACACGGTTCTAGTGTTTACCAATGAATGTAGTCAAGTTGGTGCTGAAACAAGAATCTTCCAGTGCCTGTTGCTTCTGCCACTGCTTGCACCCTTTGTGCCTCTTTAGGTTTGGGCATGTTCACTTGTATGGCTCCACATGAACCCTTTTCTCATGAAAACTAAGTAGTCCTGTGTGACACGGGGCCAAAAGTTCAGCTGAAGATTTTTTTCCGTGAAATTGTAAAATGTCAGCGGTGACTGAGGTGAACGAGTGATAAGAACATTGTTTCTCAACTGTGAGAAATGACACTGCAAGGAATATTAACAGTGTTGGAAGATGAGCTGCGATTCACAGAAAAAGAAGCTCTTTGCAGTAAATAGTGACCCCACACTGCAAAGGAATCTAAGTTGAGTCATTTAGTTCACAGTGCAGGAGAATGTGGCTGAACTTGTTTTTAGAAGAATACAGATATACAGACCTGCTTCCATAATGTTTTTATTTAACAACTTTTATTTTTTAATTTCCCAATGTAATGGCTCTAAAATAGTTCATCCTTAAGCTGGAAGATATTTCCTGGACATGTTGCTGGTTCAGTTAATGCTGCTCTCACTGGGACCTAATGTTAGTTTAACTTCTCTAAAATGCAGACACAAACACGTGGCACATGTTTAACAAAAATCAACGTGAGGGGAATCTGCACGTCCATGCAAACACGAGTAAAAAGAGTAAAACCGGTATAACTCGGGAAAGAGGTGACACTTGGGATTTAAATATGATTTAATGACATCAAATCATATTCATTGCTGCTCACAGTAACCCTGTGCTGTCTCTTGAGGAATTATTAAAAAATTATGTCTATCCCCTGAAAGATATTAACCATCTCTGTTCACACCCTTCTTGTATTATGAGACATGGGCTAACACCTAAGCACTCGTGCATCACTGCTAAATGATAGGGATTTTGTTACATTTGTAGCCAAATATGGTCTTTTTACCAATATGTCACCTGAAATATCACCTCTCATCCTTTGCGATTACCTATATAAGTGTGTGAATTGTTAAGGATTACATGTTTAAGGAATCAGTAACCAAGAAGAAATGGCAGCAGGTAGAGTTTTTGGGTTGTTTTAATTTTCCCTTCAGTGCAGTTCACAGTAAGTGATGTGTCAGCCCTGAAAATGGAGCAACTTGAATTCATTGACTGCTGTTATTGTTTTGAATAATTCGTTCTCTGAGGCGGTCTGTCTGCTCTCTGTCTCGCACTCTTCCTGTGTAGTTTGTGGTCCTCTGGACATTTCATCATGTTTTCATTGTGGTTGGTCGGTTTTACGGCCACTATAGAGATATTCTAAGTTTTTGACCCTCTAACCGCAGGTGTACAAAGGTGAAACAGAACAGCTGCCATTGCTTGTGGTATGTTTCACACGTCTTTATACAGATTAAGAATGACTTGGCAGCTCTGTGTGCTGACTCTCTGCTGAAGAAAACTAGTAAACATGCTGCCACCCACTGAGGTTGTAGGGACTCTGTGGCCCAAGAGGAAGCATTTTCTTAAGGTTATGACTACCAAGAAGATGGATGTGGTTTGACACTTCAGGCCTGAGCTAAGTATGTTGATGCACCAGATGTTTAAATTTTCAAATATTTTTAAAATTCATTGCTTTCAGGTAAAACTGATCAGCACACCGATCAGTTTCCTTTCCCTGATGCTTTTGAATTCTTTGAGTATTGAGCTGGGGTTAGCATTAGCTTGCTAATGCTACACACTAAATGCCGTACTAGCTTATTATTTCAGTGACAGTGAACAGTTGGGTAATGCTATTTATGTAATATTCTGTAATAATAGTTGGTCCTACAAGTCATTGAAGACACCTGAATCTGATAGGACCATGTGACTTGATGCTGATAAGGTGTGGATGCCTCTAATCAAGCATGAACAGGACCATCATGAGAGCACTTGCGCACATTGTGAATGAAACTGGCCATGCTTGGTGGTACATTGCAAATACTGTAGTGCAGTGTAATGCAGTGATAGAATAGTGAACCAATGAATTTCTCAGCCTGGCACAAGATGACCTCAGCCTGGCACAAGATGACCTCAGCATGGCGCAGCGCCGGGCAGTCGACCACTGGCTAGAACCCTGCATGTCCTGCGGGTCATCGGTCGATCCACCCAATTTCCTTGATTTTTGTTTGGAGTCCCGCTTTCGAAACACCGTGAAATGAGGGAAAATTGCTTACACAACCTGAGGATACACAGGTCTGCAGCACATGGAACATCACAGCAAATTAATTTGCAGCTTTCAAGCTTGACTAGAGTTTATGATTTGCTTCCGAGAGATCTCAGTAATTTAAGAATGGATTTTTTTTTCTTCCCCTACTCAGCCTCTGTGATTCAGACAGGTTTATGTTATGTGAGCGATGCCTTCAACAACTGAGGAGTCTGATTGAGCCAAATACTTCAGTCATGCACTGCTCTGATTAAAAGGCTGCCATTGACATTCTTGGAAATCCATTTAGTCACCTTATGGCAAAGAGTGATATAATTTCTATCTGTCCATAAAATATAAAGCTTAAGCAAGCAGCTGGCCAGCTCAACACAAATGAGCTATTTTTGTTTCACAAACTGCAGTTCCTCTAATGGCCACTTGAGGCTGGTTACAAAAACAATTTAATCCCAAACGTCTTCCACATTAAAAGTTTCACCTACGAGGTGATTAAGGCACCCTAGTTTGATTACCGAACCACATCACCTGACTCCTTTCTCTGTGGAGGAGTTGTGGCTCTGCCCTGAGTGGCTGAACTCCTCACCGTTTCTCTAGGAGAGAGCCCAGAAACCCGTCTCCACCACTTTAATCTGTGATCTCATTCTTTCGCTCACTACCCAGAACTCGTCACCATAGATATGGTGGGAATGTAGATCGGCTGCCAAATCGGCAGCTTCCTCTTCTTGCTCAGGTCTCTCTTTACCATTTTATCTCCCCAAATGTACTAAACTAGTACTTTAAACCTTTTTTTGTGAGGCATAAATACATTGACGATTGAAATGTCACATTTCTCAAAATTATGCTTAAACAGCTTTTGAAGCACACGATAAAAAGTGGAAATGAAGAAATCTCACAGCTTAAGCTGTCACCGCCACTTTGTGAACCACTGCTTTAGTTAATTTCTTTCAGTGGAGGTCTGACACATTATCCAGCCACTGTCACAGTTCTTCACGCCATGAAATATGATTTTATACGGTTACCTCGCAGCTGATTCAAACAAAGAATCTGGCCACCAGACAAAGTAAACAGAATTTCTTTAGGTTTGCTTTGCCTCTTCAGTTCAGTTACTGTGAAACATGTGACTCATATACACTACTCACTGTAGTTATACTGTAAGAAGATTTGTTTATATAGTAAAATATGTCATTTTGCATGTAATTCTAAATGTAATATTGGTCATCTATTTTTCCAAGCTTGGTCAAACATCCCAGAAACAGTGGCCCTTTGCAAATGTTATGGAAATACTTGATTGCATTGTGTTCAGAAGTTCTGATCTGCTTTTTCCTTTTCACCTGTACGCTAGAGTATTATAATCATCAGCCTCTATATAAAAACTGCAGATTGTTACAAAAGCATGGCACGCACAGTTAACCAGCATTGACTGATAACACTGCAGTTTCAACCAAATCTGAAGCTATACGTTGTCTTGGATACCACAGTTTTCAAAAACCACAAAGAACTGCTGGGATTTCTGGCAGTTAGCTCAAGCTTGAGTTGCACAACCTGCCAATCTTAACATCTAAATTTCTATTGCTTATTTCAGTAGACCATCAGATTTGCTCCCGTGGGTGTTTGAATCTTTGCAATGGTGGGGATTTATGGAACACGGCGTTTGTGACAACAGGATATGGAGAACGGCTACAAAAATCTCTATTATACTAGGCTTAAAACTAAGCAAAAAAGACTGGTACATTTTTTAAAATATATAATTATTACTGATTAATTTGACAATAATTTTTTTGATTGGGCAATTAATAATCAGGTATCTCAGTTATAATAAATTGCCTTGTTCACTATAATTTTCTAAGTTGATGGCATCCCATTATGTCAATTTTACCTCCAACAGTGTCAGTTGGCTCTCCAAAAATCCAAAGAGAAAATAGCACCTCTTTGGAGTCCAGACAGAAAAAAACCTGTAAAAATATCAAAAAAGAAAAAAAACTAATCCATTCTCATCATATTTTTACTTCACTTAATTTGAGAGGACATTTAAGCTTTATATTCATATTGTAGTAGTGAATAAGCCATGCTGGACAGCATAGGTATGGCCTATTCTGCACCAGCCAAGTACAAAAAAGTATTAGATTAGAGGATTACAATGGTTTCAGTCAGCTGGAGAATAAGATGGTTACTATCCATTGCCTTTATTACACAGAAGTGAAAAGCCCTTTAAAGGTTTTAGCGTGACACTTAAACCTGTACACCTCAGACACCTTTTAATGCATTAGTTTTTAATAGTTGCAGCCTCTGCCAGTACCCACAACCCACTGTTTTTTTACTTAGCTGGGAGAATGGCTGCAGATCTCCGCTGCTGTGACCACAGTCCACTGTGCTGAGCACTACTTTAAGGTGTGAGCCTACAAGGGACATGGATATGAATGGGTTTTTGGGGAACTTTATCTGCCCCCCCCCCCCCCCCCCCCACCCCCCCCCCCCCCACACAAACCACCACAACCCA
>VOQJ01017767.1:73513-89841 GCA_015052665.1 Apistogramma diplotaenia | reverse complement strand
CATATCGGGCGCAGTCATCCACTCTTTCACGTCATGTTTGCATCCTGTCCACATAGTGTGGTGGATGAGTTGGCCTGGTAGTAGGATGTGAAACTGCACAGGATGAATGAGCAATACTACACTGACACACAGAACACTTTGAGCAATTTACTAATTTTCTCTGTAGTTACTTTCAGAGAAGGAATGCAGAAAATTTGGTGACACGTCCCTAAATTAATTTGTCATAAATTAGAAGAATGCTCTTTTTATGTCATTGCCTATTTCATTGAGGCACTTTGAAATTCAGACAAAGAGAGTCTCTGTGTATTTTGGGGCCATGCTGTCACATGACCTCTAAACACAACCCAGTGTGGAAATGTACTTGTTGCCCCTAAGCAGTTGATGACTTGCTAAAAGATAATCCCTTTGTGAGCCAAATGAAGCACTCTTTTGTCTCCACTCCATCTGAGAAACTAGCACGACCCTTCGAAACACTTCCAGCTCTCTGTAGACTTGAAGCAGGACTCTCCTCTCCTCTCCTCTCCTCTCCTCTCCTCTCCTCTCCTCTCTAATGAAGTCATCATCATGATGAAAGGCAATGTAACTTGGCTCCACACAACATAAAAAGGCACAATGCCTAACTGATCCCCTCACTAGAGACTGCATTTAAACCTAATACCTCCACCTTCCTCCAGGCAGAACTAGAACTCTAATCCTTTTTCTATTGCCAGACTTAATTTTTTATTAGAATTTTCTTGCTAGAGATAACTTTCTACATAATAGAGAGATTATCGATATCAGTAACTGCAAAAGACATCAGGGTTGGAGTAAATGTCATTAAGTAACAAAGCACTGTAAGGGAAATGCTACTCAGTCTGGAAAGTTTGCATGTAATTGAATCTGTGGATGGTGAGTGCATCGATTTTATATATGCAAAAGGCTTCAGAGATGAATACATTTAAAATCAAGAATTTATCGGTGGTCCGATATGGTTGCCTGATATGAGCCATTTGCCGATCTATCAGTATCATAATGGCTGATAAATGAAAATTAAAGTAAAGAAGAGACTAGAGAAACACCCTTCAACCATGTTGTAAGAGTTGACATTGCATAGTTTTCCATGTTAACACCTATGTTTGGAAAACCATGAACTACAGGGGTTGGACAATGACACTGAAACACCTGTCATTTTAGTGTGGGAGGTTTCATGGCTAAATTGGACCAGCCTGGTGGCCAATCCTCATTAATTGCACATTGCACCAGTAAGAGCAGAGTGTGAAGGTTCAATTAGCAGGTTAAGAGCACAGTTTTGCTCAAAATATTGCAATGCACACAACATTATGGGTGACATACCAGAGTTCAAAAGAGGACAAATTGTTGGTGCACATCTTGCTGGTGCATCTGTCACCAAGACAGCAAGTTTTTGTGATGTATCAAGAGCCACGGTATCCAGGGTAATGTCAGCATACCACCCAGAAGGACGAACCACATCCAACAGGATTAACTGTGGATGCAAGCGGAAGTTGTCTGAAAGGGATGTTTGGGTGCTAACCCAGATTGTGTCCTAAAGACATAAAACCACGGCTGCCCAAATCACGGCAGAATTAAATGTGCACCTCAACTCTCCTGTTTCCACCAAAACTGTCCGTCAGGAGCTCCACAGGGTCAATACACATGGCCAGGCTGCTATAACAAACCTTTGGTCACTCGTGCCAATGCCAAACGTCGGTTTCAATGGTGCAAGGAGCGCAAATCTTGGGCTGTGGACTATGTGAAACATGTATTGTTCTCTGATGAGTCCACCTTTACTGTTTTCCCCACATCCGGGAGAGTTACAGTGTGGAGAAGCCCCAAAGAAGCACCACCCAGGCAAGCATGGGGGTGGACCAGTGATGGTTTGGGCTGCCACATCATGGCATTCCCTTAGCCCAATACTTGTGCTAGATGGGCACGTCACTGCCAAGGACTACCAAACCATTCTGGAGGACCATGTGCATCCAATGGTTCAAACATTGTTTCCTGAAGGCGGTGCCGTGTATCAGGATGATGATGCACCAATACACACCGCAAGACTGGTGAAAGATTGGTTTGATGAACATGAAAGTGAAGCTGAACATCTCCCTTGGCCTGCACAGTCACCAGATCTAAATATTATTGAACCACTTTGGGGTGTTTTGGAGGAGCGAGTCAGGAAACATTTTCCTCCACCAGCATCATGTTGTGACCGGGCCACTATCCTGCAAGACAAATGGCTTAAAATCCCTCTGACCACTGTGCAGGACTTGTATGTGTCATTCCCAAGACGAATTGACACTGTATTGGCCACAAAAGGAGGTCCTCCACCATATTAATAAATTATTGTGGTCTAAAACCAGGTGTTTCAATTTCATTGTCCAACCCCTGTATATCAGATTTTTAAATCACCAAATATCGGCATTGATATCTGTTTTAAAAATACTGCAGCGGTTTGATTCCAGAAGGAATTCTGTTGGATCAAAATTAGTATTGATTGCTGCCCTGATTCAAAGGCACAGAAATGATTAAAGGCTGTGAAATAATCACTGCACAAATACTGACTCTCAGCAATGGAAAAGTAGATGGATCTTTAAAGACACAGTTTAAGAGACTTTATTTAAAAGGTTTCCTTGTATTTAAAATCTGAAGAATGTGTGTGCTTTATTTAAGCATAACATCATCCTTGTGGCATCCTCTCTGTCTGCGCTCCCTGTAATGACTTTGACCGAGCCTCTATTTGGACACATTACACCCAGAACACACTGGCACCATCTCAAGTCTGTCATTGGGCTGCCTTTGGCTCAGTTTATGGTCTGAAGCCAAGAATAATGTTGTTGACCTAGTGGAGTGACTGAAATGGTGCGAATCATGTCTGTACAAACAGTTTTAGTCCTGGTGTCTTTTTGAGTTTATGCGGAAGAAAAGAATCTACCCTGAAATACTCTGCTGTCAGGCCGTGTGCGATAATTCTTGTACATGTGTTTGTTATTGTTTGGTTTCTGCCCTTGTTACCTCAGCTTGCCTTCCAGTCCTCTTGAGCTTACATTACTTCCTTGGATTTCCCAGAATAACTTTTGACACTTCCCATACGAGAAGGTTGGAGAACATATATGCATTATTGCGTTCTGTTTGTGTAAGTTGAAAGGGCAAGAGTGCAGAGTGAAGTTACTGAAACCAGAGCTTGCCCTGTTGCTAATTTACATTCATGTTGGTTAGGGAGGAAAAATGTTTGCACACAGTTTATTTACAGATTGATTTTTCACTGTAGATTGGTGTGTTGCTGCTGCTGCTGTTCAGGAAATGCTTCTGATTATGTAAGGCCACTATGCTTTATGGCATTGTATTCTTAGAAATAGAAATGTTTGGATGTTGCTCAGTGATCTGATGACAGCTGCCTCTAACTGATGACTTATTCATTCCACTTTGCGTTTATACATTGGAACTTAATGTCCATGGTGAGAAACTCCTTCCCCCCAGAAATCATTTATAACCATCATCTCTTCTGTTGGGAGATTCGTGGTTTATTGCCGTTCATAAGGAGTTAGCCAAGTTTAGAAATAATACAAACTGTTGGCTATAAAAATGTCTTCTTCAACGATGCATCTTTGTACAGAGACCAGGTGGATGAACACACAGTCCTTGAATATAAATCTTTTTTTTTCTTTTTTTTTAGTTGTTCCACATCCTGCTTCCTGCCAGCCCAACACAAAATGTTAAATGTTAACAGAAAGCACTGAAAGGTCCAATACCTGACCTGTCTGACCTGCTTTTCCTCACTCTGGAAGCAGACTTTTGGGTTTGTTTTTTATTGGCTATCCACTATTCAGCAAGAAGTTCTTACTACTCCGGGGCGCTCACCGATGTTAGTCTGTCCTTGTCTGACCTGGAGTTCCTGAAGCAGGCAGGTTAGCCAATTCAGAGACAGATGGAGTGGTGAACAACATACCAGCTCCTCTGGGAGGCGTCACATTTTTGAAATCCACATTCTGGGATATGAAATAATATCGCCGTTCTTTAGTTTGACCTCATATGCTCATTTCTTTGTCCAGACAGTAGAGTTAAACACGTTTTTCCACTGTGTCTGCCTGTTTTAATGATTTCTTCTGCTTTGTGAGTCGGAGACGATGGGCAAGTTTGAAGCTTTGATCCGGTCATTTGAGGCAGCATCTGCATGGAGGCCAGCGTGTCCTAAGTTCTCCATCATCACTATTCCCAAAAGCATATTAGTAGGATGTTGTCCATAAACTTCAATGGGACAAAAGCCAAGCCTTCAGATACTTTTGGGCAGCAATGCATTGGTCTGATTAATAGGCTTTCAGTTTGTTTGGACTTGTTACCTACTGAATACATTTGTCCTGATTTATTTCTCTCTGCATTATACAACGTATATGTTCAGAGATCATGTAACTTTAACTATTACACCTTGTTGGCATTGTTCCTGGAGCAGACTGCTTCCCATAAATCAACCTTCACTGATTAATTTTTCGAAAAACTAAGATTAGAGGAAACGCATTGCTTTACCTCGTGATGCTTCGCCGTGTTGTTTGACTGGAAAAAGGTAACCATGCTCTGACGTTTCCATCTGTATTGCATAGCAGCAGCCTTATTAGTAAACAACAAAACAACATAATAGTTTTCAAATGCAGGAGAAAGGTAATGGACGATGCTTTTAAAATTGAGGATTAATTTAGCTTGGAACCCCACGGTGTTGCACATTAGCTCGGCATTAGCCTCCTCCTTGCATGTTTGGGAAGTTAGAAAGTGGCGTGGGTTAAGGGTGGGGTAAGGGAGGGGTGTTTTCCCGTTTCATAGACAGAGTTCGGGACAGCTCTAAGTGATTCACTGAGGAATTTGTTTACTTGCGGCACAGCTACAAATAACTGTAGGGTTTATATAGGGCAAAAAACTACTTCCCCTTCAGGCAGCCATACAACATAAACAGAGCTGTGAGGGGAAATACTGGACTGTCTTATTAAAGCACAACCGCTACACATGTTCCACACAGCCACATGGATCCCATTACTCACTGAGGAGTTTTTTTTTTCCATCAGGACCGCTGGCCACAGCTCCTTCATCCTCACTCTGGCAATTTGTCTGCCTCTGGCTTTAATAGATCCTAAAAACATGTTATTAATCTGTCTCGGACTGACGCTGTTTGAAACTATGTTAGCGGAAAAGCTTGCTCTGCGGCATCCAGACTCAGTGTTTCAAGACAATGTTTGGCATCAGGCCAGAGACTCTGTATACTTGATCCATAAACAAATTATCCACACCTAAAGTGGGCTCAGATCTCTTAGGTCAAGTTCAGACAGTGCAATATGCGGTATGGAATATGAAGCCTTTCTCTTTTATTCATTTACATCTTACCACATGTTCCTCTTTTCCCTGAAGGCATTTGGGAATGCAAAGACGGCGCACAACAACAACTCTAGTCGTTTTGGGAAGTTCATTCAGGTGAACTACCAGGAGAGCGGCACTGTGAGGGGGTAAGGAGCCAGAACCAAGTGCTTAAATCCTTAAATCATGTTTTTAAGTCACTCACTTGTATTTTGCTTTTCTTTTTTTTAACAGAGCATATGTGGAGAAGTACCTCCTGGAGAAGTCAAGACTGGTCTATCAAGAGCACAATGAACGGTGAGCCCATCTCAGAAATGCAGATTCTTATCAAAGCCCTGATTCCCACAGCTGAAGTACATTTGGTGAGCAGGAAGTTAAGAGCACTGCTGTCACATACATTTAACAACAAACACGTATGCATCAATCTAAGATGATGTATGGACACCTTGTGCACCTTAGTAAGTAAAGTCCATGACTATATCAACACAGATGTAACAAGAAGCACTCTGAAAGTGCAAATTTCCACCAAGGCTGCTCACGTATTGGGCATTATTTATTTTTAAAAATCAAATAAGGGCATCATGACAAGTGTTTGAATACACCCACAGTATGTAGGAGTAGTTAATGGATACTAAGTACTGATCTGTAAATAACTGTTCATGAATAGCTTGAGCTTATTTTATAACATTATAATGCAGTATAAAGAGAGAACACATTTTGGGGTCAATTTGAAAGAAAGGCAGATATGAACTGTAAGAGTGAGGTCAGAGGTCAGATGTGGCATGATATTTTAAATCTTTATATGCTACTTTCCATATGTTGAAAATACACACCACACTTGTAACTTAGAAACTATGATTCTTATAAGACTTTTTGTCAGTTTTTGATCAATAAATCATGAAGTTGACCTTGAAGTGGATGCAAGTCAGATTTGAATGGATTGTTGAGATGAACTCTGCAACCCTACAAAGTTTTATCAGAGTTCATTCAAAACTTTTCAACTCATCCAACGTAAGCCACAAAAACACATTTTAATCATATTTGCTGTGAGAGTTAAAAAAATTCCCACCCTTCCTCTTGTACTCCACTCCCAGTATCCTAGCAATGTCACAGAAACGTAAAATTGACAATGAAAATCGCAGTTTAAACCTTCCTGGACTGATAAATACATGTTTATTTTACCCCAAACACTGAACTCTAAGCCACTGTGCGTGATTTGCAATGAAAGCCTGTCAGTATTAAAGAATATAACATTCGGAGGCACCAAGAGATACACTGAGCTTTGGGACAGCATTTTCTGAAGGGACAGAGGAGAGGGCGGCTAAGGTGCAGAGCCTGCTAGCATCTTATAACAGGAGTTCCACATTATTTATTAAACATATATGTGGTTACTTGTTAAAAATATTCCGGTCAAGATTCTGACCAAATGTTAAAATTTACAATGCTCTTGAATTATTTTGCTCATCAAATAAATTATGCAGTATAAAGCCTTTATTCTGAATTCCTTTATTTTTGTGATTCAGTTCAGGCGGTACTGTATTTAGAGTTAAGTCTGAAGAAATTATATAAGTTAGGGGTCTTTGGCTCAGTGGCTGCAAGTAAACAAAATTTCAAATCTGGCCCAGAAGAAAAAGTAATTGAATAGACCTGCTCTAAGATGTAAATGAATGAAACAATGCTAAAATTACCCTGCTGACATTCAGCCATGCTGAATAAGGCTTACATGGCTGTTTACAAAATGACATGCAAAGTAGCGTATTGTTAAGTGTTAGCAGTTTGACACAAATGAAGTTCTGCATCCTGGTTACTTGGTTTGCTAAAACCGAGCCTGTTCACAGTGAAGGTTAATACAGTAACTGAAGCCTGTCTGAAAGCTTGTTTCTTGTATTTAGGTAACAATACAGTATCTGTTAGTAAAAATGTAATAGCAAAGCTGCAGCTGGAGGTAAACTATTTCAAGAAATAAATGTTCTTTTTTTTCTCTTTCCTTTTTAAGAAACTACCATGTGTTTTACTACCTGCTGGCGGGAGCGAGTGAAGAAGAGAGGAAAGCCTTTCACCTCAAGAAGCCTGAAGAATACCATTACCTCAGTCAGGTGGGAGCTTTCAGCACGAGGCACCACAAAATAGAGCTTGAGATCAGTAACCATGTTTTATTTGATCTTATGCTAACTGTCCCATGTATTATGATGTTTGTCGTGGTTTACATTTATTAGTGAAGTTGTGACTGCCATCAGCATGTTGGTGTCTGTGTCTACAAAAAGGAAAATGGGAAATCACGACACGTACTGTACAGTCCCATTCGTGTCGTCCTTCACAGACCTGTCTAATATCTTCAACTGCTTCAGAGGCAAACAGTGTGCTAATTTGTGTGTGCTTGCCCTTTTGACTTTTTGTTTGCACAACTGCATATGTGTGGGTTTTGCATTCACTTCAGTTTAAAAATTTTAAACTTTATTTTTACACATGTAGTGTGTCCCCACACACACACACACACACACACACACACACTCACACACACACACACACACACACACACACACACACAAAACCAAACAAAACAGTATTCATTCATCTCTGTTCATTTTGTTGCCCACAAGGCAAACAGGTTCCACATAACCATGAAACAAAGCTACAACAAACAATAAATGCACAGTCTGCATATGGAATGTGGATGTTTTGTAAAACTTGCTGTGTCTCCACCTCCGAGCTTTGACAGGCACACTGTGACGAACAGCAACCTGCTCCCCTCCTCCAAAATCTTTATGCCTACGCAGAAGAGAGCAGGGAATTCCTTCCATTCCTCCCAGCCACTGATGTGCACATGCAAACACACACACACGCAAACACGCACGCACACACGTGCACATGCAAACACACACGTGCACACACACACACACACACGTGTGTGCGTTTATAAATAATTCCGAAAACGCTTTTTTGCAGAAATGAAAAACAGATGTTTGAAAGGTGAAGAATCGATGTTCAAAAGTCACATTAGCATTGTGTTGTACTGGTGCTGAAACAAAGTTCCCCAAAAAGGTGCACTTACGGACACCCTCACTGAGCCCTGTTGATTACATGCTGAAAAATTTCCAATGCACAGATGAGCAGATAGCAGATGTTCCGTTAAATTATGTGAATCTGGTACTTCAGCACAAATGCTGCTTTTTGCAGCAGTGCCTGCTTACAATCTGAAAATGCAATAATTACTTTAATCGACATTAAATCTGTGGTTGTAAATTGCTGTGTTGGGTTTTGTCTGCAACAGTGTGCTGGCAAGTAGATTTTTATATCTCATCAACAACCATGTTTCCATAAAATAAAGTAATTGACAATTAACAAGTTAAGCTTAACTTTTCTTAGTGAAAAGTTGCAAAGAATTTGGAGATTTCATACTCTGCTGTACATAATGTTTTTATTCAGATAATTTGCCAGAACCTCTTGTACTGAGGAGCAAGGAAATGCTTTCAAAACACTGGAACATGAGCAGTACTTCTGAAAACCACTGTCAGTGCACCAGCATGCAAAGAAACTGCATTGAAACACTAGTCCCTTCTCTAGGCCCAAGCTCATTTAAGATGCATTATATTGCCAAATGTATTCACTCACCTATCCAAATCACTGAATTCAGGTGTTCCAGTCACTTCTGTGGCCACAGGTGTATAAAACCAAGCACCTAGGCGTGGAGACTGTTCCTACAAACATTTGTGAAAGAATGGGTCGCTCTCAGGAGCTCAGTGAATTCCAGCGTGGTACCGTGATAGGATGATACCTGTGCAACAAGTCCAGCCATGAGGTCACCAACTTTCTGCAGTAAATCGCTACAGACCTCCACACTTCATGTGGCCTTCAGATTAGCTCAAGAACAGTGCATAGCGAGCTTCATGGAATGGGTTTCCAAGACCGAGCAGCTGTCAGTGGGGTTGTTTTTCAGGAGATGGTCTCGGCCCCTTGGAGTTCCAGTGAGAGGAATTCTTAATGCTTCAGCATACCAAGACATTTTGGACAATTTTATGCTCCCAGCTTTGTGGGAACAGTTTGGGAATGGCTCCTTCCTGTTCCAGCGTGACTGCACAGCAGTGCGCAAAACAGGTCCATAAAGACATGGATGAGGAAGAACGTGATATGAATTAGAGCAGTGACTGTGAGCCAGGCCTTCTCATCCAGTGTCTCACAAATGTGTTTCTAGAAGAATGGCCAAAAATTCCCATAAACACACTGCTAAATATTGTGGAACACCTTCCCAGAAGAGTTGAAGCCATTATAACTGCAAAGGGTGGACCAACATCATCTTAAACCCTTTGGATTACGAATGGGATGTCACTCAAGTTCATGTGTGTTTGTGAGGGCAGATGAGTAAATGCTTTGGCAACATAGTGAAGTCTGAAACAAACACTTTTCTGGCAAAAGTCTACATTTCATTAAAGTCTATCTGATAATTTTAAAATACAGGGTTTGAATGGCTTGCAGTGATTTTACACAGCGTCTCAACTTTTTTGGAATCAGGGTTGTACGTTGGTACAAATCAGCTGTTTCTTAGGAGGTTTAAAAAAAATCATAAAAACACATTTAAATTTAAAGTAAAGGCATTAATTGGTACTAAAGCTTTAACATGCCTGTGTTATTTCCACCTGCTTAATGTCTTAATGTGTTCAGCCACAGAGAGTTTGTTTTAGTGTCGTGCTTTTTGTGTGTCTCTAAAGCATTTAGGCAATGATGACAAAGTGTGACTCGATGTTTGTGACTATAATGAACGGAGCTATCGCCTGCATCTTAACAGCACGGCCTTTCATTGTTGGTTGCACTTAAATCTATGTACATGTTTAAGAGTATAGTATGTGTCATTGGAGTGCTGCTCTCTAACCTTGATCTTGCCTCCTATAAACTCTGCCTCAACATTTCCAGATGTCAAAGACACCCCAGCAGCCTCACTGGGAGAATTACTGTGAGAGTGAGCCGGTCAGTATCAGCCGTGTGTTAACTGTCCGTGTGTCTGCACGTGTTGCAGAAAACTCTGCCAGTAGATTTTGTCACCTGAGCACTTGCAGCTGAAGCTGCACTTAGTCTGCACAGTTGCCCACCTCACCCCTCACCCCTTCCCATCTCCTGTGATTCCCTTGCTTAGCTTGTCACTTTTTGGATATTTCCTGGTTTGGTTTGGGAAGTGTTTATTTTACCTTTCTTTGTTTTTACTTTCTGTCGTTGTACTGCTTCTGAGTTATGGTGTTATGTCTACTCATATCCTGGCCAGCGTAGCTGCTTGTGTTGGTGTGCATATATATAAAAAAAATAATTTTTAAGTAATTTATTTTTTGATCATTGACCAGTGCAGTGTGTTTCTAGTACCCCGTCCTCGATTTGTGAATTATTGTTCTTTATGTACTACACAAAATCAATGATGCAATTTGCAGACAGTGTGTAGCATTAATAATATTTACACACCTGTAAATATCATTGGAAATTTAAGTGATCACCTCTTAAACAGTGAAAACACTGGACTGAAGAATGTCAATGATTAAAAAATGTCTTTTGTCATTTGTGTTGGTGCAGGGTGTTTGTGGGGGTGTTTTAAAGCATTTATAATGTGTTCATTTATAATGATTAAAATGGTTATATACTTTATACTATCCTTTTATACTTTCTATTGATATGAAATTAAATCAATGGAAAACTTGAGCCTTTAGCTGCAGTTTATTAATCCAGTAATTTTGCAGTCCCACTTCAGCATGTTGACTGCACTTTGTTTGTATAATGTTTATGTAGTGCAAGATGGTCCATGACCCTAATGAAAAGAAATGCTATAAATATACTCAGGCTGCACTGTGAGCAGACAAGCGGTGATCTGTATTTTGACTGACACCTGTTATGACATCTGAAGTCTTTAAACACCTTTTTACTACACTGAGGGTTTTCATTGGAAAGAACTTCACGTTTGAACAAGAAACATTCACATAATGTTCATCTTCCTGTCATGGAAATGTAACACCAGAGCCAGTAATAGGCCGGTGTCAGTTTCTGCTATGAAGGAAGAGAGGGGAGGAAGCAAAGGAGGCGGCTCACTGGTGTAAGTGCGAGTCTCAGTGTTTGGAGTGTTTGTGTTTCTGAGGCGCAGTTTGTGATAATTATTGCAGCCGTAGTGGAATGAGGCCATAAAGCAAAGAGCAGAGCTCACATTATGGTGGGTGTATGCAGTGAAGTACGCAGTCAAAGCTTATGTTTCTAGTCTGGGGAAAGACGGTGTAAACAACCAATCCAGATTCCTCCTAAAGTGTATTCCTTATGTTCCTATAGCTGCTAAATATAATATTTATGTTCATGTGGTGCTCTACTACTTTAGTTTGTCACCCATTCTCAAAAACAGGCATATCCATAAACTCCTCTTCCGCTCAGCTTCTCTGCTCGCCAAATTTTTGTGGATTGGTTTAAAGTAGAGGCCACAGCAGATTTTCCACTACATGAGCAGAACCTGCACACGCCGCTGTTGTCAAGACGCTCTGCACATCGGGCTCAAGTGTTGCAGTTTTTTGACCCCAAGCTTTTAGGTGATAGCTTATTTGAGTGTGAGTCAGGCATTGTGTCTGTTTCAGGCAGTTTTTGCTATTTTTGGTGTTAGCTACAACATAAACAAACAAACAATTAACAATTTTAAGTATATTTGCTAAATAGTCTGTAAACCTTGACAACATTAAGGCACCGTGTATGTCAACAGTCTTAAGTAAGTTCTTCTAACACTCAGAGTAGCTTTAGGCCTTTTGGCTTCCTTGTTGCTGTGTCGTAACCTCTGCTGCAGGCCTGATAACACCCAGAAGCTGCCCTTCTTTTCTTCTACAGGACTGCTTCACTGTTGAAGGAGAGGACCTGAAGCATGACTTTGAGAGGCTTCAGCTGGCCATGGAGATGGTGGGCTTTCTTCCTGCCACGCGCAAACAGTGAGTGACAGGCAGCAGTCCTCTCACTCTCTCTGAAGGACTGGAAAAAAAAATTCTCATGAGTTATTTACCTATGCTGTCACCTGTTTATACCGTCCACCTGACACTCATTCACTCTGTCATACAAGTTCAGCAGCTTTTCATCTGCTTGCTCTTACTTCATCAGACTGTACTCTCACCTACTTTTGTTTTAAACTATAAACAATGACCTTGCAGGCCACCACTGCTTCCCTCATCACTACCTGTAATGTAATGTAATATAATCATTTCCGGCTTCCGGCTTGTGCTAATAAAATCAACAGATTTCCACTGATTGAGATGAACAGACAGAATGTTTCCAGTGTAGCGTTTTGAATTCTTCTTTAACTCTTGTTTAGGATCTTCTCTCTGCTATCGGCCATCCTTCACCTGGGTAACATCCGCTACAAGAAGAAAGCCTACAGGGATGACTCAATAGACATCTGTAACCCAGAGGAGCTGCCTGTTGTGTCAGAGCTGCTGCAGGTAGATGACACTGCTCATTCTCTAAATGCACATCTAGCTTGTGAAAGCCAGATGAATTGAAGCTCCCAACAACACTTCCTATTTGTTTTACACTGATAGATGTACACAGGATAAAGCAACACAAGAAATACATATTTTCAATTACTTAAACCATCGTCGTCTCTCACCGTCATCTCTAGGTCAAAGAAGAGATGCTGTTTGAAGCCCTGACAACACGGAAAACAGTTACTGTGGGAGAGAAGCTGATCGTTCCCTACAAACTGGCCGAGGTGAGACTGCAGCTGCTTTCCAAACAGTAAATAAATACAGCTGCAAATACACAAAGGCATTCTAACAAAAACAAAGTCATCTGTGGGGAAAACATTTTTTTCTCCACAATGACATCTACCTCCGCTGAGTGATGGGATCCAGCATGAAGGCAGCTGTTTCTCCAACTTGAAGCCATTTTGGTTGTTTCACAGCACAGATTTCTCCCTATTCCTTTCTCTTCATGACATGGGCCTTTTTTTTTTCTTTTCTTTTCTTTATTTTTTTGCACGTCCAGATGCAGGAACTGCCTTATTTTAGATAGGTGGGCTAATACTGATGGCAAATGAAGGCCTGCATCATAAGGTGGGCAGCGATGTTGCATTCCAGAGTAAATTGCAGATACTCGACAGTTCTTCGGCTCTCCGCCTTGCTAAAAATATGCATATAGGTTACATTTAACAAAAGCCACGTCAAGTTCTAGAGAGCAGGAAGTAAGACACAGGACCAGGAGGGAACTTTTTGCCATTTTTCAAGCGGCTGTCGAGTTCAGTCACTGCATTTCTGAAATTCTCCTTCTCCTGGGCACGAAGCTTTCTGGAGGACGGAGCGAAAGTAAACACAGGCCTGTGACCGATGTCCTGTGAATTAGAAAGCCGTAAATATTTATTGCAGTTTTTTTCAATGGGCATTATACTGAGTAAATTGGTACAATTTTTTTTTTGAGTATTTTCACATCCGGCTCGAACACAATGGCCCCGCAGTCTGACCTGGCTGTGTTTACAGAGCAGCACGCACCAGTACCGGATCTCCTCCCGCTCACTCTCATTCTCCGCAGCTTCTTCAGTCGGTGGCCTTAAACAAGCGTACTGAGTCACAGCAGTGCACACTTACAAACCCACATGCACAAAGTCCTTCAGTCTGTTTAGAGGGAAGAGAAAGCATTTCAAGTCCCTCTAGAGTTTTCATGGGACCTCCTCTCCTCTCTGAAAACAAACACATGATGGTCTGCAGATGAGAGCCATCTGAAAGAGCAGACAGAGCAGCATCAATACAGCCTGAATACATTTTATCGCATATGCTTTAATGCGTGCAGATTTTGAAAATGATCACAGTACTTCCAGTATTTCATATTCCACTGAAGTCAGATCTTTTCTTGTGCACACACAGTTGAGTTAAATTATTTTGTTTTTCTTTGCACAGATTTTCAGTCTGCAGCATACTCAGCAGTATTTTACCACAGACTCTCCAAAAAGATGGTTCTGTGTTGTGCTGTGCATTCCCACCAAAACAGCAACAACCTCATAATGGCCTGTTGGATATTTAGGAGTCATTTTATATGAACAAACAGTGATTGTTTTGGTAGCGCACTGGGTGGTCTCTGAGTAAATATTGCTCCAACAGTCTCAACAATCCCATTGCCTGTTAACTGAAGTCAAACACTTGAAAACCTCAAAGAAATCTGTGTCTCTGTGCTGCGTTTTCTCCATTTGGTCAGATTTATGAGACAAGTGAATGCTTTAAATCCTGCTTCCTCCAAATGATGAAACGCTCATGGGCTATTAGACTGTACAAGGATACAAATAGTCCCTCCTGACATACAGGAGACACATTTGGTCGGTGGATATTAAAAATATTCTGCTTAATTGTTCTGATTTTAAGGGATTCTTATGCTGAGGTAGCCACTCGGTGGATTGTTTGCTTTAAGAGTCTGCGGCTCTCCTTTGCTGCGGTGAGGTCTCGTCTTTCCAGCAGATGCAGGAATTACAAAGTTTTTCTTCATAATTTGAAAAGGAAGTTTTTGCCAAATAATTCCTGTCTTTTTTTCTTTTCTTCTCTTTTTTTTTTTTTATGAAGGAACGCACAAAATGGACCCAGAACTCGAATGTTTCTCAGTCAGCCCAACTTTTTAAATATTGGGCATTAATGTTTATGACTGCCGTTGGAACTGTGACTTCTAAATCTTCCAAGTATTTCAGGCTTGGTGCCTGAATACCATCTCAGTCCTGCCAACACTGAGGTCATTGAGTCTGTGCTTAGCTTATAACAGCTGATATTTCTATTGGGTCTTGAGTTTAATGCTGAACTTCTGCAGCCCCATCCGTCACAGCCCGGCAGATCATGCTGCCCGTGCCACACTCGAAGAATTCACGACTGCAATCCTGGCTAATGACATTTATAATGACTCAGTGACGCTCTGCTGCAGCCTGTCAACATGTCTGTTTTGGTCGAATGTCTGCGTCAGAGGTGTGTTTAGATTGGAGGACTGACTCTGCTGTTGCTAATATTTGCTTTTTACATCTTGGGATATTCAATTTTATGTTTTCCATCAAGTATTGTGAATTAAAGTGCATGTGACAGGGACTGCAGGGGAAGCGAGTTACACTCTGACCCTTTTTTAAGTAGGAATACAACCATCTCCACATCCCAATTCACAACAGTGATCGCACAGGGACATTTTACACTTTGACCTTCACACATGAGCTTTGTTTTCTGTATTTACAGCTCCTTTCATTGTGTGCTCCTGTAGAAAAAGCGCAGTGTTTAAAGGGAAGGTATTCAAGGCCAAACTCTGTCTAATACAGATGCGTGGTACACCGAGGTTTGGGGAAATACTTGGGAATAATGTAATGGCTGTAAAGACAGAACAGTCATAAATGAATAACTTTAGCAAAGTCTTGAAGCATGCTCTGCAATGAGTGCGGTTAATGTATGAGACAATAATGTGAGGAGAGAATGAGACAAGATTACAAATGAACGTCTCTCCTTCACGTTTCTTATAGTGCAGGATTACAGCTGACCGTGTTCTTAAACCCAAATCACAGTGAATGAAACTTGACTGGCACATGTGTACATGTACACAGAAACTGGTTCTCATGCTTCACACTTCTTATTGTTGTTAACTGTGATTTCATGAGCTGTCAGTGATACTGTATGTTTGCCTTTAGGCTGGTACAGTGAGAGACTCTATGGCCAAGTCTCTGTACAGTGCTCTGTTTGACTGGATTGTCTTCAGGATCAACCACGCTCTGCTCAACATCAGAGACCTGATGGAAACTACCAAGGTGAGATGACACACTGGTCTTATTGAGCACGGAAACTTTCGGTGTTTGATATATTTATTGAAAAGTTTACATTACAAAAATAGAAATGTACGGAAAAAAATCCTGTGAGAAAAAAGAGGTAGTAATAGAAGTAATAAAACCCCAGCCCTATGTTACAGGTGTGTGTGTGTGTGTGTGTGTGTGAGAGAGAGAGAGCGTGTCTTTTGAGAGAGTGTGTGTATGTGTCTAGAATGTACATACAGTTACTGTG
>VOQJ01017767.1:0-13576 GCA_015052665.1 Apistogramma diplotaenia | reverse complement strand
GAGGCGGGCGGCGCCGGGGGGGGGGGGGGGGGGGGAGAAGACAGAGTGGTGGGGGGGGGGGGGGGGGGGGGGGCCTCTGAAAAAAGGATAAACTTCCGGTGTAAGCTGAGACCTCTTGAATTATCTCACTGAAGGTCACCCACAGACTGAAAATATTCATTTCGTACATGTTAAGCAACGCTATTTAAAAAATATGTCCCTTTGACAATAGAACACGCAGGAATATGTTTATTAATTTATGGGTATTTAAATGTGTCATCGTTGTTTTGGTGTAAATAATAAACAACTGATAAACAAAGATTAAAATTACACTTTTATCATTTAGAATCACCAACCAGCCTCCAGATCCCAGCAGCTGGGCGCGCCGCTCACCGCCGAGCTTTCACACTCTGTCATTTAGGAGAAAACTGAAATGATATTTTTGTTGCATCAACAAACTCAGAGAAGTTTGAAAATAGGTTTTACATGATGATTACATATTAGCTGCCGAGCTTTTTAGCTAACAGGTAAATAGATTCGCAAATCTCTGCCAGCTTCAGTCAAGAAAACATAAAATTGCTGTTTTGCTTTGTTTTGTTTAATACCTGAAACAGCAAAAAAACCAACAATTAACTCCACGGTGATTATCCAAGATAATGGTGGATTACGTTGTACTATTATGGCAACAAAACAAATTGCATGTTTTTGAATTTGGCTACTAAATTTGCTGTATTAAAGAAAGGCATCATAGGCATGAGGGACACAAGCATGCTTTTTCCCATTAGAATAAACTGCATTCATCTTAGCCTGAGCAGATGACAATGATAGCAGTGGGTGTAAATATGTATTTTTCCTCTGGCTCAGCACAAAGTGGATCACTGCTGTGGACCCAGTGTCAGGTCAACATGGCTGCTGCTTCTTTGTGGTGCGGGTTGTGGTTGTTTTTCATCATGACTGGAAACTGTGAGTGCAGTGAAGCGACTGTGTTTGCAGTCGCTGCTCTGATTATTGCGTATATGTTTGGTCAGAAGTCTAAACCTGAAAACTCCAAAGCGCTTGAGTCAGCATACCACATGCATGACCGTGTGAAAATGCAGATATTAGTTTTATGTGCGTGCAGGTTGATTTCCACTGTAAAGCAACCACTGTTTACAGCCTTTAAAAGAACACGTGCACAGGAGCATATGACCCAGTTTGGTATAAAAATATTGAGCTCTGTTTTTACCACATAATATGCTTTATTTGAGCTTGAGTTTACTGCGCTAGCTGTGAGGATGCTTTTGTTTGAAAATCATATAACTCCTATATTTATAAGGAAAATGCATCTATGGGTTGAGCAGCAGAGTGGAGCATGCTGGGTCATGCTGGTCACCAGCTTGGTCACACACTGCTGTTTGATGGCATCTCATTCTTCTAACAGCACGTGTTCCAGCCAGTGTGATTGTGTCGGTCACTCTGGCATGGACGGCATGCACAAGCTGATCCCACAACTGTTCAGTGGGGTTGAGGTCAGGTGTGCAGGTAGGCCTACCATCCTCTCCATTCCCATATTGTGGTAAACCCCTCTCGGCGGGGTCGTGTTTTCATCTTGGAGGATGGAGTTTGGTCTCAGACCGTGGAGGTGTGGGGTTGCTACTGGTTGCAGAATCTCATCTTGATATCTGTCTGCACTCAGATTTTTGTCAGCACCTGGGATACCAGCAGCTCCAAACAAGAGTCAATTGTAGAATAAGCTGTTTGGCATTAGCAGAGAAGATTTGGCAATTTTTTAAAAAATTGGATCCAACACACATACAACAGCCAACGTGGCACCATTTAAGGGGAAGTGAACAGGCTTTTCTTTGTAACGACAACGACATAATCAACCAAACACAAACTTCTTTCCTTTTGCTCTAAGTTTTATATAGCGTGTTTTTCTTTTCGCTCCCTTTCCTCAGGTGTATCAGATGAAGGTCTGCGGAGTGATGCAAGGTCTTTTTCTTTTTCTTCCTAGGTCTGACTTTTTTATTCAATGCACATTCAAGCTTGAGATTTTTTTTTCAGGGCAAGAAGTTGGTTGCAATTGTCAAACTGATGAATAAGAGACATGAATAAGTCATTTTTTTATGTGTCTGTTTTTTTCTGCCCCATCAAATTTCCCATGTGGCACAGCAGTGACTGAAGTGAACAATTCTAATATTCTTTTATTGTTACCATTTATCTCTCTAACTGAACCGTTATTAGACTTACAGAATGCCATTTTACCAGAGAGTAATCATTTATAGGGTGAAATATAAAAGTGTGAAAAAATAATGCAAGTAATACAGCCCCCCTCCCACCCCCACCCCAGGTTTTCGTGTTTACATTTCACAGAATCTTACTGAAAGGTACAAATATTGCCAGTGTTGGCTCAGTGTTTTAGTCCTTTCTGCTGTTATTGCTTCGACATAATCTCAGTTTCATTCAGTCAGATCGTGTCGTACCCAGCACTGCTATCTTCTTGGGGGCTGATGATGATGATGGTTGAAGACCGAGAAAATCTCCCCACTTTGCTCCACATGGCCTCACATGGCACTGCTACAACCTGAAATCCCAGCAGCTCAGCAGTGGCCATTGATCTGTTTGTGTTCCTTTGGTTCACTTTCATGAGGAACGAATAGCATCTACATGCGCAGCTATCATTGCAGAGAGACTGTGGGTTTTTTCATTAGGTGCTTGTTAAACTGTGCATGCCTGAAGTGCCTGCGGTCATAACTTTTACAAGCCAGCTGATGGCCAGTAAGTTACTGCTCCTGCTCCAGTTATATTTCAGAGCAGCTGTGGAAGATTGCTTTTCCATTCTCATCTTTCTACAATTCAAATCGCCCCTGGAAGCGTCTCAGTAACCAGTGTAAGTTTCACATGAACTTCTCTGGCTCCAGGGAATAATAAGTTATGATGTTTTGTTTTATTCAGTTTTTGCACAGTGTTGACGGTATAACTTAAAATCATTGGCCTAAATTAAATGCATATGTTTTCATATTGATGGCATATAGTGGATATGGAATAAGGAAGTAAATCACGCTTTATTTTCTCCAGCTGAATTTGCATGTAGAGCTTCTTATTTGTGACTTTCAGAATGTTTGTGGCTGTTCGCTGCAGCTGTGTGTGCTCACACCTGTGAGCGCTGCCTCGGACAAATATGAGGAAGAATGTTTTATCTCCTTTGTATACCTAGTATTTATTATATGAGGTACAGCTTGATATTGCTGTTCACCTTCACTCCATTTTCCAAGTCAGCAGTTCTGTAACCTCAGCTTTTACCTTGTCCTGCAGTGTAAAGCTGTTGTGATTCTGTTAGCAGCTCCTGGTGCGCTCCCCTGTCCCCCTTCTGGCTCCTTTAAGTAGTTCCTCAGATAATCATAAAAAAGGTCTCCGTTATCAAGATCAGTTCTGGCTGCTCTGTGAAGCTAAAGGTATCCTCCCACTCATTTCTTTTTCACCCGTTAAATCAGCTATACAATCAGTTGTTTATCATTTCTTTAACATTAGTCTACTGCCAGGAGACACTATTATTATTATTATATATTTTATAACAAGTTGGTATACTTTATCTGAACGGATACAAAGGACACGTGTTGCAAAAATGCCATTAAACTCCTGTAGACTTTCGAATGGAATCATCAATAAATGATTTAAAGATTGCTGCTTTATTGCCATAAATAAACATTAGGGTGCTCTTTGATCATTTCCTGTCTGCGAACAGCTCCTCTTTTCCTTGTTCATCAACAGCATCCTTAAAAATCTGTTGTATTGAGTTTGTTCAGGCAAGCTGGAAATTCAAGCTAATCCACAATCTTGGCAGGTCAGCTGATAACAGCTGATCTCCGTGGCAACTCATTTCCGCTGGTGGCTCTGCTGGTACCCTTCTACACATTTAACTGGCAGTTCTCACATATGGTATTTAAGCTGCTTCAGCCTGCCTATAGTTGCTGCATATCTGCAAGCTGCTTTGCAACCTGCCCCGGTCCCTCCTCCTCTTGTTCATGCTGTTGCCTGTGATGGAAAAGAGCCAGAGTGAATGAAGTTACACCCGGCATGTGGGGGCCAGCTGTTGATCCATAAAGATGACGTCAGGATCCACAGATAAGGTGAGGAACCAAGAGGTCGGAGTGAGAGGAGGCTGCTGTAATAGCGAAAGTTAAGATGCTTTTGGGAAAGTCACACCGTTCGTCCTTCTTCAGCAAAGTAATTCTACTTTTTAAGTACTTTAAAAAGCCGACATTCTTAAGGTCCCCCATGAGCTGACCTGTTAAAGTGGATGCAAGATGATTGATCAGTTTTTCAGTACGTGTGCTCAGCCTTTAATTTATTATAAGGAATTCATATCCTGAAGGCTCATGTGATTGCCTCATTTGTTAAAAAAAAAAAGACTGATGAACCTTTAATGGTCATGATCATTTCTCACTTTGTTTGAGTTATGAGATTTTATGAATGAAGCTGAGTCTGCTCATTTAGAAAACATGTTTTGCACCTGTCTGATAGAAGCTGCTTTGGGAATTGTAATAAATCTGATATTCCTCACAGATCAGTTTACAAATTTGTATGCAGCACTCCTTACATCTCGATGAAATGCTGCAGAAGCTGAGAGTTCAATCATAAATCCATCGGTTTTCTTTTAAGTTTCGACTTGTTTTGAGGAGTAAAACTAACAGCATTAAAATTTAAGGCCACTTTATATCCCAGTAATTATGCAGCCTGCATGCAGTTCTCTGCTGGGGTTCATATGTGACTTTCAAGCCCTTAAAAAAATGCTCAGCACATGAGAAGAGTGATGTGGTTTGTTCCCAATACAGGAAATCTGTTTCAAAGTTGGAGCGTTTCACTGCAGAGTGACTTCTTCCTGAATGAAACAGGGATGAACTGTGAGTGAGCTGTGGGGATCCGATGGTTTCTGAGGTTACCCAGGAAAAAAAAAGCAGCTGCTTTTAGGGGTCACTGCAGCAGATCATCTTCATCCTCTCACCCTGTCCCCAGCATCCTCTTCTGTCGCACCAGCCCTCTGCATGTCCTCCTTCACTACAGCCATGAATCTTTTCTGTGCTCTTCCTCTTTTCCTCCTTCCTGCCAGCTCCATCTTCCTTTGTCCGATATACCCACTCTGCCTCGTCTGCACATGTCCAAACCATCTCAGTCTTGCATCTCTAACTTTGTCTCCAGACCGCTCAGCCTGAGCCGTCCCTCTGATGAACTCACTTCTAATCCTCTCCATTCTGGCTCCTCCCACTGAAAATCTTACCTTCTTCATCTCCTTTCTGTCAGTGCCGCCATCTCCAAACCATACATCGCAGCAGGCCTCATTACCATCTTGTAAACCTTCCCTTTCACTCTTCTCTCCTGTCCTTCTGTCACAAAGCACCCCCGACACCGTCTCCACCCACTCCACCCTGCCCGCACTCTCTTCTTGTCTGTTTCTTTGGGTGGTTGACCCCAGGTATTTAAACTCAAATACAAATATCCTGTATGTTCATGTCCTATTTTAAAAACCTCACTTGGAACAAATGGTCTCGATATTGTGACAGAGACGGAAAGTTATGACACATGGATGAATTGATGGGCAATAATATATATAATATAATAAATGAAAGGAAAAATGTGAAACCTTAAGTCCTACAGTTATTACCTTTATCCTATTCTGTAAGCATTTACACCCTCAGGGCAGGATGATAATCTGATAAAAAATAAGGAATTTCAAAGCTTAGGCACATCTTATTGTATCTCACATCCACAGAGTGCAAGGTGTCCTCAATAAGTATGAAAATGATGATTTCACATTTACACGTACAATTTTGATTCAATCGCAAACTAAACTGTCTTGTTTTTCTTTTTCAGAGCTGAAACCTTTAGGCTAAAATTTATGAGGACATTTCCCAGCCTCTGCAGTGTGAGCACTAAGCAGAGATGAGATTCTGTTATCATCTCTCTATATATTCCATACAGTACCTCTAGCTCAGGCGTCCTTGAAGGGGAACTGAACCTCTAATCAGTGGAGTGCTCTCAACAGCGACGGGGGGAAAAAAATTCTTGTGAGACATTAAAGAGGCATGGCCGTTTAAACGTAAGATGTCCAATGTGTCATTATTCACGATGAAAGGATGAAGGACAGTTGCACTTGTGTGGTAACTGTGAATTTTCTCCAAGTCTTATCAACCTCATTTTCAGCTGTTGCAGGCAGCTGCTCAGGAAGATAAGCCCCGATAAAGCCACTGTATCCTACCACATCCAGCAGCAGCTGATGTGCACTAATTTGCTAAAATGACTAGAATGGATACATGAAAACGCATTAGTTTCCTAAACGTGTGACCATCTCCAGCTCGTCATGACTTTCTGTCACCAAGTGGCCAAAGAATTATGTCTCTAATTTCTTATGCACACTTAGCTTCGTATAGCTGCATATGCTAAATGGATCGGTTCTTATATAGCACCTTTCTAATATGAGCCTTCAAGGTGCTTTAAACAGCACATCTTCATTCACTCATGCAAGCATTTTTTTCCCCCCTAAGTGCTTTCTATCTGACATTCACACACGCATTTAGACTCCAATGAACACTTTGGGAGCAACTTGGGGTTCAGTGTCTTGCCCAAGCCTACATGTGCATGCAGACTGGAGGAGCCAGGAATTGAACCACCAACCTTTCAATTAGTAGGTGACCTACATCTACCTCCTGAGCCTGATGAGCAACAGCCACCCATCTCCACGCTGATCATGTCAAGGTCCAGATCTGAAACCTCTCAGTATTTCTGAGTAGTTTTATGAGTTAGTGCCTGTCACTGTAACTATCAGAGTTCACAATAACAAGGCATCCTGAGCAGAGACTTGAAAGCAGCAGGGCATATAAATCAGTTTCATCAAGCAGACATAAAAGGTTGTAATCAAAAGTTATTGGCACAACAGAGAAGATCAAGATTTAATTTGTTACACTCCAGTTCAGCTTTGCAATTTGGCGAGCAATCAATGATTAAATGCACTGAATCAGGCATATTTGGGTTTATGACTCAATTTTCTTTTCAATGCATGAAAAGCGCTTCCTCCTTGGTGTTCAAATTTAGGTGGTTGTTATTCCCTCCCATAAGACATGTTTATGGTGGAGGATAAATTGCTCAGCCTCCTGTGGATACATGTCTGTGATCAGGGACAACAAACAAAGGATTTCCCAGTGGAGCGCTGATCCGGCTGTAAAGGAGAAGAAGGAACGGGAAGACTCTGAGCCAACGAGTAAAATAAGACCTCAGCGCTGACACTTTAGAAACAATATATTGTTTGCATGCTCTATAGTAGAAGTGGCAGTATATTTCTGTCTTGGTGAAATACTGTGTTGGTGCTCAACTTGTGTGAGAGGAGCCTGGAGATCTGACCTGATTTTACAGTTATAAGAGCTTCAAAGGGAAGCATAAGCCCAGATAGTAAACAGGTCTAATGCTGCATCACCATTTAGTTAAAAACAGTGTAAACAGTGGCAAGCCTCCACATCAGCAGCGCTAAACTGTGTGTGGGATTTTTCTGATCATCTTTAGGTAGTGTGCACTTTTGGCGTTGTATTCCTCACCCGCTATACCTTTGATTGTTTGCAAAGCATTTGCACGCCTGTTTTTAGGAGTCAGTGGGATTTGAACCTTAAGGTTCACAGCCTGCTGCACTGATGCCTCTATTATTAATATGAAGCCAGACTGAATGGAAAAGATGGACACAGCTATTATGACGCCACCAACTGGTTTGGAAAGCACCAATTTGAAGCCTTAGGAAAAATGAAACCAGTGCAGGGGTCCCTTAAACCTGCACTTTATCTGAGGGCCAGCGGCTGGCGACAGCTGTGGTTGCAAAAATGTCTTCCAGTGCTTCCAGGTTTCTGACTCGACCTCCGTAAACACTTTCCTGCCCAGTTTGTGGCCTCAGTCACTGATTTCAGGTGAAATAAAAAAATAAGTTTGTTTTTGATACTATGTTTCAAACTGGAGGATTATCAATATGCGACTTGGTTTACAGTCAGATCCGTCCCGTCGTGTCACCTTTTTTTCCCTGGTGGAAACACTCATCCTGATGCTTCGAGTGGGACTTCAGAAACCAGTGGATGATGTCACAGAGGCTGCACCCATCTTCTGTTTATGTGAGAAAATAAGAACATGCACACTCATGCTGCAGTGACGAGGCTTGTCCTAAAGCAGAGGTGGACAATTACATTTCCGTTGTGTGTGCTGGTGAAGTGGATAACAGCTAAAGGCCCTGTTTTCATTTCAGCAGCTTGTAAAACCTTTTTTTCTGCACTGTTTACACTGTTGGTAGTAAATCTCACCAAACAGCAGCTTTTAGGAAACGTTTGCTGGCAGTCTGAAGTGACTCCCCTCTGTTGCGGACGGGACTTTTCCCTCCTCAACCTTTATTTCGCCCTGAAGTGAAACTCTGGAGATAAACAGCAGTCCTGGTCTTGTCACCTTGAGATAGGAAGACAACAACCATGCACTCAACATCCAGAATCAAACACTAAAGCAGTTTTTCCCCCAGTAGGAGTTTAGTTTAGAGGTCATGGTTTTGTTACCTTTGGGCAGGAATAAACTAACCCAAGGTTGATATTATCCTCAGAAATGTGTCTGAGGTTGTTACTTTCCTTTCAATGTAAATATGAGGACTCAACTTTCCTTCAGCGGCTGCTTTTTTTTCTTGGCTTAACACAAACCACTGTTTGGGATTTAGGGTGGCAATACATGGATTATAAAACATGCAGACAGTGGGAGAGAGGAGCCTCATATCCAGCGTGCCTTTGAGGTGCCTTTTCACATAATTAATCTGCCTAGCTCCACTAGACTCGTGCCATATTTCACAATGACACTAATAATGCCTAATTATATGATGTTGTAAAATCCTAGCTGATGTTTAAACATGTAATTTAGGTAGAGTAATGGTGCATATAATGTTTCTTACTTTTAATCACTGCGAGTTTTTCGTGAGGAACTGAAGGAGCGAGGCTTTGCATTTCAATAAAGCCACTTGATTAGGGAGTATTCTTGTTGCTGTTGTTGTTTTTCTGCGGATACTGTTTACTCTGAGCTCTGCCTCCCAAAATTCCTCCCTCCGCTCCTTTCCTGGAGACAACTCAAAGACCCCCTGCTGGCAGCTCAGCGGAGCAGCTTTATCTGGGTTCTTCGCTCTCCCGTCTTTCCACAAGCCTCGTCTCATTGTGTCACCCCAATGTGTCAGCCACAAGCTGCAAGTCACATTCACAAACTGCATCTCAGGGATGAGAGAGCCATTCATTAGAGCATCAAAACCAGCTCCCATAACAAAGGTTCACTGTTTCCTTTCCCATCACTCCATATGCATGTAAATTATTACAAATAAAGAGACAGGAAAAGCGGGTGACAGTGGGTTAGGGGAATTTGTGTGCAGAGATAATTTTGAAAGTTCTCTCGTTAAAGGGTTACTTTGAGGGATAAAAATGTTGTGTACATGCTCTGTAACACATTTCCTATAATTGGGTAAAATTTTCAAGACAGTAAGAAGTGTGTGAAGTTCATGCGAGTGAACCAGACTGCGAGTATCACCCTATTATATGTTTAACCCAGTGTAATACAGTATCTGTGTCACTCTGTGTGTGGGTGTGGCTCTCCACTACACTCGTGCCCAAATGTGCACTTGTGACCCGCTGTCCTTTTGCATACCGTGTAATTGTAATATAACCAACTCTAATCTCCACTCCCTTCCACATCATTTAGTTTGCCAACCTGTTTGCAGCACAGTGGCCAGCTTTAGTTTTGCATCATGTTTGGAGCTCTGTTTGACTCCCTGTGCCTCGGGCCCGCTGCCTTCTCGCGCTCACTGCTCTGTTCATTCTGCTGCCGCCTGTCAGCCTTCCACTTGCCAACCCAATAGCTCATCAGCTCCACTGAGAAATTCTGGCATGTCTCTGTCCTATTAAAACCTATTAAAATGCCAGAAATTGGGAAAACAGCATCAAGACCCAACAGGCGTGAATGACAGCAGATGTGATTTGAAGTCTGAAACAGCGTGAAGGAAGGAGCTGTTGTTCAAGTGGGTTGCAAAGCGGTTTGCAGAGTGTGCAGGGCCCATAGTGGCTTAAACAGCACGACCTTTATCAGAGTCTCCTATTGGAGGTGTAGAAGGGCATCATCAGAGACACCATCTGTGCGCTGCACCAGTGTGAGCTGACGCTGGGATCAAGCGATCAGCCGGACATGGAGCTTGACTTCGTGGCTGGTCTGAATGAAAAATATCACAAGCATATATTTTATTCATCATTAGTAATGCATGTGCTCTATAATGCCTATTTTGCTTGTACCTTTGTACAGTGGTAGACTCTTCTGACTGGCCTGTGGAAATATTAGTTAAAACTTATCTTGTTGTTTATCTCCAGATCTCTGTTAAAATATACTGTCAGCATGCTGACTCACTGTGGCATTTAGAAGTAATCCTGAACTTGGCAAGGCAGAGTTTTGTTGCAGCAGATGATTTCCATTTCCCAGGAATGCTGAGCCAAGACAGGCCAAATACGACTACTCAAAGTAAACGTTTTTGGGGGTTTTTTCCCTGCTGGGATCATATTAGAATCCTGTCTCTGTTATTTATTTACCTTGGTGCCAGTTTTTCTGATGTGTGCCTGAACAAATACATAAAATCTGAGTAAAGTCTCTGCTTTTCCACATCAAGAAGAGGCTCTAACCTCTTTACGACTTGCTGAACCAGACTCCAACTGCAAAAGCAGGCATTTAAGAGCAGTTTTAAGTGATGAGTAGACTGGAGGAAGTCGACGATCTGAATTATATTTACTGTCAAAAAAAGAAACATCTTCCTCTCACCGGCTGGTGACAGAATAAAATACTGTCCCTGCACCGAATGAAGCTGCTTTGCTGAGTCATATGAAAGGAACTGAACATATATCACCAGTTGGTCCATCCCTCTCTCAGCCTCCATCCCGTATCTGTCCGTGAATTTCCCCAGATTTTTATGAGACGTGATATCACCCCACAGGAGCCCACTCACACTCTTCCACTTTATTGTTTTCACATTCCTCTCCCCAGAAGCCCGGGAAAATGAATTGTACTCGTGTAAGCAAAATACTGTCACTGCAGTAATCTGGTAGGAAAAACTGTTTATTCCATTCCCCTCTGGCAGCAGGGATATGTGGAGCTATCAAAGCCCCGCGGTGAGATTACATTCCACGCAGAGTCCATGCAGACAGGTAGATGGGACGACTGCAGCAGGAACCAGCATGTCAGCCATCCCGCCGACCACTGTGAGCACATTTGAAATAAAGTGAAGTGCAGTGCTTTCTGGATGTTTTAATGGTGCATTTGGTGACTACGTTAGAGCTTCTTTTAAATTCTTGTTTTCTTACCATTGTGGATTACTGGAAACTGCACTGCTGCATTACCGGCTGCTTCACTGAAGCTTTCTATTTGTACAAAAAGAACAGTGACGATCAACACACATCTATAGCCTCCTCCCAAGTAACCTCTGAAGTAAGCACTGGATTTAAACTGGTGAAGACTGCGACTTTGTCTCGAACACCTGTATGAGACAAACAATCCTGTGAAAGTTGAATCCAAGCATTGCTGTCGCCTGAGGTGTGAATCAGGCTCTTGAAACTTAAAAGATTTGCAAAGACCACTCCAACTCAGACACTCCTGCAGTCTCAGTGGAGTCTCACACAAAGGCCTCAATGACTAAGTTATTGACAGGTAAGTGTTCACAAAATACCTTTGCCTCTTGAATGGAGTTTTTTAGCTATGATTTGAGCATTTTGTCGCTGGGCATTACAATATACACCATATATATATATACACACACCTAACAATGGTGTAGACTCTGCAGTGGGCAGTCCATGTGTAAAAATGATGTCGTGCTTTCTGAACCGCTGTTTCACAATGTGAACCCGATGATTCCTAGCATTGTCATCTTGGAATATGTCTGTACCATCAGCACCCACTGATGGACCAAACTTCATCGTTCGTTATATTCACGTGGTCATCTGACCTCATCTTTGGGCCTCGTAGTGTTGCTGAAGCTATGTAGTCGTAACCAATGGAAGCGACCGCGGATCATAACACTGCCTTGATTTCAGCAAACATTTAAATGCTCTCCTGTCACAAGGCTTTTTTTCTCCGACCACATTTCTTCCTTGAAGATGATGGTTCACCAGCATCCTTCCAGGTTTTAGTAATGTGTTGGACGGTTATTAATCCAGCCTCAGCAACGTCCTTGTTTATGACAAAAAATGTGCATATTGAGGTTATTTTGTAGCAACCAGCGCTCCACATTTCTGAAAAAGTTGAAAAACACTTCATTCAAGGCGAAAGTCTCCTAAATGAAGCAGAGTAATAAAGTGAATGATCAAAGTTTTGTGAGTGGAGTCTGTGGCTAACCTTCATACTGACAGCACAGGCCTGAATTAAAATCATTATGTAAGCTCATAAGAAGCAATCAGATTGAAGTTTTTTGCCGAACACTGATATGATGCAAATACAGTAACATGCAGTGTAAAGTTAGAAGAAGTTAGTTTGGCTTAACCGGTGTTGGAGGAATTGATCAAAGTACCAGCTGTTCAAAAGCCAACCACTGACCACCTTAGAAAAGTCAGAAATGTGAATCTGTGATCAGAGACAGCGTGTCCTTGACAGCAAGAGCTGTGAGATGTGAGCTTAGAGTGAAAATGAAATCAAAGGCCGATGCTGTGACTTGAGATTCACAGTTTAAACATTTAGACACTGATATTCAAAAACGCTGGAGAAAAGCATCAAAGCCGACATCCCTTACTTCTCGACGACAGACGATTTTAAACCTGAACCGCGTCACAGTTAAACACACTGCAGCAGAGCAACATTTAAAATGTTTCTGAACACATCATCAAGGCCGCCCTCCTACATGGCCACCAGCCTGAAAACTAGAGCTTGTGATCAGGAGGCTCAGTTGGATGAGTTAATCACTGCACAGCCGTATGTGATGACATCCAGCACATTCATGAGATAATACCAACGTATGAACAACATCTCACTGGTGCTTTCGGTAGTCAGCAGCAGGGATGTGATTTAAACGATTCGGACCTAAATTACGGTATCGGGTATCGGAAAATAATATGAAAATGAAATCCGATCCATTAAACGTCGTTTAGCTGCTTTACAGTGCTCCGGCTTCTTCTTCTTGTGGGTTTAACCAAGAAACCAGCTTAGTGCTGCGTTACCGCCACCTACTGGAACAGAGTGGGGCTCAGAAGTTAGAAAAAAACCCTCAGCTCTCGTTGCTGTGACAGAAGTGGATTATCGCTGTCATGTGTTTCCACGCCTCCGCCGCTCTCCTCTATCGTCTCTGTGAGTTTACTGTTCAGAATTTCAGCTGTTTTTTCTCTACTTCAGATCGCTATGACCGCAGGTTGCTAGCTAGCGCCGGTGTTAGCATTAGCGATCGTCTGGAAGGACCCTTCCCCGTCAAAATATTCTTTATACGTTAATCCCTGATTGGTGGCTAAATATAGACCTGCAGTAGAAACACAAGGATGCTTGTGATTACAAAGCATTACGATTTTACTCTCACGTAGCTCCCAGTTTTTAACAGATACTGAGAACACAGCAG
>VOQJ01017764.1:22319-34980 GCA_015052665.1 Apistogramma diplotaenia | reverse complement strand
AGTTTAAATGATCCTAAATGAGCTGATAATTCCAGCCCATTCTGACTGTGTGTTTGCATATGTGTGTGTGTGTGTGTGTGTGTGCGCGTGTGTGTGTGACTTTGATATTTGTTGACTTTCCAGTCTAGCGGGTTCCTGCACACACTATCAGAGTTGCAGCAATGAACCAGAGCATTTAGTTGAGATGATGAACATTCACTCAGTCAAAACAGGTAAAGACAAATCTGAAATTCACCAGTCAAAATATATAAATGGCTTTTAAAGCACTGGTTGTGAATCAAATTCCTCTTCTCTTCATGTGTCCGACAGGAATCCCAATGGAAGCTTTGAAAATTGCTCTTGGTGAGGAGATCTTTAATATGTGTTACGAGGAGGACAGACACATTTTGACGGTGGTGGGGGGAGCGCTCCATGACTTCCTCAACAGCTTCAATGTCTTGTTGAAACAGAGCAGCATGCTGCCCAACCCCGACAGAGAAGATTGTGTAAACGAACCTTCAGTGCTCTGCTTAGACAAGGATCCGGGTCTGCTTACTGTCTATTTCTTCAACCCTTGCGTGACCACTGAGCTCTTTTTCCCCGGAGTCATCAAAGCTGCTGCCCGTCTGCTCTACAGCACCACTGTGGATGTGCTGATGGACCCCCAACATGGCAGAGACAGCATCTTGCAGTCTAGTCCGCAGTCCAGTCTCCTGTACACGGTTGTAGTTAAAGATGCTAAAAATCTGAGCCCCAGTCCGCTGCGGGCTGCCTCAGCCGGGACCCTTCCTACCTCTCTGTTCTCCACTATCTTCCCTTTCCATCTGATACTTGACCAGGATTTGGTTCTGGTGCAAGTAGGACATGGGCTCAGGAAGAGACTGATGAGGAAGGACGGACTGCGACGGTCTAGTACCTTCCAAGACCACTTCTCTATTGTGTCCCCCCAGATCAAATGTACCTTTCAGGGTATCCTTACCATGCTAAATGCACAGTTTATCATTCGGATTAAACATGGAGTCTCCACCACAGATAATACAGGAAAGGTGAGTTGATACATCTGTGAGATTGCTTGAAAAAATGACATCAGTGACTAGAGAGGCTGAAAGGGTTTTTCCCATCATTATCATCTTCATATTTCAGGGACTTTGATAGAAGAGGAAAGAGTGGGCTGTTTATAAGCACTGCAGCTTGTTAGTGGTGTACTTGGGTACAGTCAGCCTGAGGTAGATATTAACATTATACCCCCAGTGGAGATCAGAAGCAAATGTCAAATCATTTTATCCATCAAAGGCACAGCCATGCTCATGCTATTTTTGTAAGGGTGCACAGCCGTTTGTCGCAGTGACAGGTATTGGCGAGTAAGTGTGACATGATATAATGACACTCACTCAAAGATGCTTCCTCTTAATATTATGTGTCACTCGTCTTCCAGTGGTGGATTTGCTGAGTCCAGTTAAAACAGGTAGAAATCAGTGAGGGGTTGAGCCAGCAAGTGTCACAATCGCTTCCATCTTGGGTCAATGAGTCCTTACTTAGAGTCCACTGTGGTCAAACATGACTCAAATGCCAGCGGGGATGACACATTAACATAACATGAGTTATCTGATGCATTCAAAAAGGCCCCCTCCTATAACAAATACATATATGGCTCCACAATTCACTACTGATAAACAAGCTGCCATTAAGACAAAAAGAGTTTCAGCTATTTTCAGACACAATAATATAAATGGAAAAATTGTTGAGAAGATGATGTTGGATAATTTTTTAAAGATAAACAAACTAAAACTCACACAAGTAATGCTAATAACACATTTTTAACTCTTGAAGTCCTGATAGTCATGCATTACTGAGCAATTGACCTCATTGCATTCCCTACATAAATAAACCTTTCAGCTGTGTGTGAGCTTCTGTGGATAAAAACAACAAAATATACATATTTATTCCTCATTTTGGTGTTAGGAAATCTATACTTAAGGGGAAAAAAGGCATCCAGCGCTATGGAGGCACACAATATTTGAGCTACAAGAGCTGAAAGGATTTTATAGCTCTAATAACAATTTCTTTAAGAAATTCTGAATGATTCTTATCCTTCTTTTACTTTCTTTCAGCACATGGACCTTAAAGGTCAGATGATTTACGTTTCAGAGTCAAACGCCATCTTGTTCTTGGGCTCACCATGCGTGGACAAGCTGGAGGAGCTGACAGGGCGTGGCCTCTATCTGTCAGACATCCCTATTCATAATGCTCTCCGTGACGTAGTCCTGGTTGGCGAACAGACCAAAGCTCAGGACGGTTTGAAGAAGCGTCTTGGGAAGGCCAAGGCAGCCTTGGAGCATGCACATCAAGCTCTGGAGGAGGAAAAGAAGAAGACAGTGGATCTCCTTTTCTCGATCTTCCCCGGCACTGTGGCACAGCAGCTGTGGCAGGGAGAAACGGTCCAAGCCAAGAAGTTTGACCAAGTTACAATGCTCTTCTCTGACATTGTGGGCTTCACGGCTGTTTGCTCACTCTGCACACCAATGCAAGTGATCACCATGCTCAATGAGCTGTACACCAGGTTTGACCACCAATGTGGAGAGCTTGATGTGTATAAGGTAGGTTAATGTAAGGGCCTACTGCCGAGCTGAGCAGTTTTTGTAGTAAACATTTTAACATGTTTCCATGTCTGGATTGATAATTAACTCCAAATATGTAGCTGGCAGTAAATGCATTTTTACTAAAATGTAGAAAAAAACATTTTGGTTTCAGTGCAAACAAAGTTATCTCCCTGTCAAACTTTTACATTTGATATGTAAAAGTGAGTGATACGGTACACCATTAAGCAAGACTTTGTGTCCTACCAGTTTTTAAGAAAAAAAACCCAAGCAATTTAAGTAAAAAAAAAAAAAAGGAAATTCAGACTTGCAAATGCGGATTTGTTTCTTTATGAAGTCATTACAAAGTTTGTGACTTTATTTGTAAAAATGTTTGGATCATTAGATTTTATGTAACGTCTAGTATTCAGTCTCTTAACTTAACTTAACTTAACTTAACTTAACTTAACTTAACTTAACTTAACTTAACTTAGATGTTAGTTAACTTACTATACCCACAAGACTTACAAACAAAGAACTGCCCCTGTAGCTCATTTGGTAGAATAGGTGCCTTAATATCTCAGCTTTTATATCCAAGTATTTACATCTGGATCTGATACACAGTTCAGAAGATAGCACCTTTTGTCTGAGCCCAACCACTTTCCTTGTGAGTAAAAGTACTGGAACATGTGATTGAGGGTTTTTCTTTGTCCACGTGTGTCCTGTTACATTGATTATTTAAACAACAAATAGAGCTGAATATCTATGCTTAGTTTCAGATTAGGGTTTTGCCTGTGCAGACTGTGCATTTATAGTTAGAGGAGTAACCAACATGAAATTCAGAGAGTTGTTTATGGGAGAAAAATAAGCAATTGTGAAGCAAAGATAAGCTAGAAAATGAATCAGAGCCATTGCACAAACATAGCCAGTACGACTGTTTGGAATGTCCCAAAGAAGAAAGTTGTCACTGGTGTACTAAGTAACCGATGTCAAACAGGTAGACCAACAGCAGCAGTTGATAACAGAAACATCGTGAGTGCTGTAAAGACCCTAAAACAACTGTTAGTGACATGAGCAACAACCTCCAGAGGGCAGGAATGAAGGTATCACAATCTGCTGTTTGCATAAGACTTCATGAATAGAAATACAGAAGCTTCACCAGAGTATGAAACCAATAATTAGCAAGAAGTACAGAGACAAGCCTCAGAAATTCTGAGACAAAGTTTCATGGACTGATGAGACAAAGATGAACCTTTACCAAGGTGATGAAATGGCTAAAGTTTGGAGAACATGCAAAACATGCAATCTCATCGGTGAAACACAGCGGAGGTGATGTCATGGCTTGGGCTTGAATGGCTTTTTCTGGAACAGGCCAATTAATCTGCATTGATGATACCACGCATGATGGCAGCAGTACAATAAACTCAGAACTCAAAAACATTTTGTTTGTCAATTTAAAGAAAGATGCAACCAAACTGATTGTGAGATCTTTCATCATGCAGACAGATAATGACCCAAAACTACAAAAAAAACTTTATCAGGGACAATAGACCAGCCTAGTCAATCTCCAGACTTAAACCCTGTAGAGCATTTTCCCAAGTAACATTACCACCAAAACAAACAAACAAACAAACAAAACAAACAAAACAAAACAAAAAGCTGAAAGTGGCTGTTGTGAAAGCCTGTTAAAGCATCACAAAAGAAGAATGCAAAAGCTGTCAGTGGGTCACAGACTTGGTGCAGTTATTGCAAGCAAAGGATTTGCAACAAAATTCTAAGTCTTATTCTTGTCAATCTATTTTAAATGTATCTGTTCCAATACTTTTACTCAAGAAAACTGATTTGGTTCAGACAAAAGGTGAACTAAAAGCTGAGATGTTGATGCTTTGTCCCATATTGCAATTTTGATGTCAAATTAAAAAATTTCAATAGACAGCAAAAGTATTTCCCATACTTTTGGAGGGGAGTGTACCTTTCCTGTTCATGAGAACAAAAAAAAAATGACTAGGAGGTCACAAAATGCATTAAATGCTTTCACAACTTTTTGAACAAAATAATACCATTTTGTGTACAAAGACTGTAGCTCAACCAGCTAGCCAAGTGTCTTGCACAGGCTGCTAATCTGCAGGGAGGCTGGGTAATGTAATCAAACTGTCGTGGAAGCATAACAGCGAGAGAAGCACGTTTGACAAATATCTCGTAAAACGCTAGGAAGTCAGAGGTTCCTTTAGGACCCTGTTTCCACTCCACATGTGTGAGCCTAAAAATAGTTTCACTTTGTTCCAGCCACATAGCAGCTGAGTGTTAGCCAGTTCAGATTTACACACAAAAGAAGAAGGAAAAAGCTGGAATTTTTATTATGATCAAGTACTACAGTATTACAGTTTAAGTTTTATTACTCTTTGTTTTTTGACAGTCTTGTGCTACATGATGAAGGCAGATTGTTACAGACAGTTTATGAATGTCCACTTCACATCTATCATTCTGTTTAAGGTTCGTTGTCTATTTTTAACACTTCATTTTAATAGTTTCAGGTTAAAAATTTTAGACCATCTTTTGATGTGGTCACACCAGCCACAATTCCATTGGCTCAACTTCAAGAATATCACGTCCGTCCGTCCATCCATCCATTTTCTTCTGTTTAAGGGGATGGGTCATAGGGGCAGAAGCCTCAGCAGAGAAATCCAGACTTCTGTCTCCCCAGCCACTTCCTCCAGCTTATCTGGGGAATCAGCTAAGAGACATAATCTCTCCAGCAAGTCCTGGGTGGGACATTGCTCTTAGGACATTCCCAGAACATCTCAACTGGCTCCTTTTGATGCGAAGGAGTACCGGCTCTACTCTGAGCCCCTCTCGAATGTCTGCCCTCTTTACCCCATCTCTCAGGGAGAGGCCATTTGTATTCATGATCTTGTTCTTTTGGATGAAAGCTCTTGACCATAGATGCAGGGTTGGAGCAAAGCTCAGCTGGTAAATCGACGGCTTTGCTTTTACTCTGAACTCTCTCTTCACCACAACAGACCACTGTAGCATCTGCATCACTGCAGCCACAGCCCCAATCTATTTGTCATTCTCCCGCTACCCTCTTCTCTCACTTGTGTACAAGACCCTAAGATACTAAAACTCCTCTGCATAAGGCAGCAACTAATCTCTGGCCCAGAGTGGGCAATCCACCCTTTTCTGGAGTTGTTAATTCTCATACTTGCTGCTTCACACTCAGCTGTGAACCACTCCAGTGTGAGCTGGAGGTCAACAGGACCACACCATCCACAAAAGGCAAATATGAAATTCTGAGCCATAAAAATTTTAAACAGAAAGGTTCATAATAATGAGCCAGCCCCCCCCCAACGCGCGCACACACACACACACACACATTGGTGGTTCTTGCTACGGTAGCTGACTCCAGATCAACATTCGTGATAATACGCAGCGATGTTGCTGCTGGTAACTCAAACATATGATCTGCAACTTTAGATGCAATAATGAAGCTCTTGACTTTATGTAGGGGAAGTCACAAAGAGCTCCTGAAACATTGTTTGCTGTTTTATTTGTCTTTGTAAAAAAATCTTCCTCCATATTCAGGTGGAGACCATTGGTGATGCATACTGTGTAGCTGGTGGCTTACACAGGGAGAGTGACACTCATGCTGTCCAAATTGCACTCATGGCTTTAAAGATGATGGAGCTTTCAGATGAAGTTATGACGCCAACTGGAGAACCAATACAGGTGGGGGGCAAGCACTAATTACTGTACAACTCTTTATTCAATCAGGTTATGTAACTACCAACAGAGTGTTTTTTCCTTTGAAGAGTTTTCAGAACGTGAAAAAGTGAGCTATGACTACATTGTTACTGTTACAAAGCGATGTTGATAATAATTTGAATATAAAGCAGATAATCATTTGGCGAAAGCATTATTGCATTAAGTAATGTTTTAATGGCTTCATGCATTTTAAACTGTTGTCACTTATACTGGTGGCTGTCCAGTTATTGTCCTTATCTGCTGAGAATTTTAACCATCATTAACAAATAATGAAGGAGTTCATATATTAAGTTAATTTTTAACTTGATTTTGTATTGGAAAAGTGTATTTATGTATCTGTCTGTGCTACAAAGCATGAAGAAAATAAGTAACTTATAAGTATTTCTATATAGTGTGTCAACGTATTATTTATGAAATAGCTTTAGATTTGAATTCAGGTGCTGCTCTTTTACAAACAAATGTAGTGAATGAAAGATATTGTGAAAGTATAAAATCCAGCTGATTTGTTTGCATATTAAATTATGAAAGAAATGTGAATTCTTAATTGATTTGTGAATTTTGTCATAGTTTTGAAAAAAAAAAAAGGTCATAATTGTGAGATTAAAATCAATATTTTGAGATTAAAGCTAGAATTGGGAAAAAAAGAGCTCATAATCCTCTTCTATCAATACTGGCAAATCAGATTTTTTCTGAAATTTTAAATTGATGTTTTCTCATTAGGTCTTCTTTGCACTTCTTAAGTCCATTGATATTTTTGTTCAGGTGTTACTTAGCTTAGCATCATAAAAACAAAGGCAGGAATATGCACAGGTAGGTAAGCCCTCGTGCACAAAACAACACAAGCAGAAACTAACTGAAACATGATATTTTTTCCTAGATGCGTATCGGCCTCCACAGTGGTTCAGTACTCGCTGGTGTAGTTGGGGTTAAGATGCCACGCTACTGCCTTTTTGGGAACAATGTCACATTGGCCAACAAGTTTGAATCATGCAGCCAACCCAGAAAAATCAACATCAGCCCAACAACCCACAGGTGAGGTAACTCTGCAAGGAACAAGCAATGTAGCCCATAGTAATTTGCCACTACTATCTCAAAACATATGATCTCACCAAAAAGCTCCAGAACAACTGTGTAGCACCATAAATACTGTATGTTAAAGTTTGGAGCCATTATCTACTATAGAGAATATAATAGTCATGTAGTCAATTCTGGTGTGACTTATCTACATCACTTTGTAACACATTGATAATTCCCTCCTGCAAACTAATTTGTTTATAGGAGGGACCCACAAACAAAGGATGATCAGCTACCCCGCTGGCAGCTCTTAGAGGGCCATGCTGCTACTTATATAATTATGACTGGTGACCATGGCCTCATTTTTGTGCTGACTAATCAGAGCTGTTGTGGAAGCAAGATAGAGGGTGAAAAAATGCTGCAGCAACCTGCACTAATACAACAATAACAGTAAACATTAAAGGTAAACCTGTTCCAGTGGAACACTCCCCACCCCAAAAAAATTTTTTAAACCTCTCTTTCTGTGTAGTATAATCTGTTTCCACAAGTGGTTGTTGCAAACAACAAAAAGCCCAAAGTGCTCTTGACAGGAAACTTAACATTTAGAAGAGCACTGTGTTTCCTCTTGTGTCAAATAATTTGCTACATTGTTTTGCGATTCATGTTTTATCTGTGTGCGCTTTGTTCCAGATTGCTGAAGGATCGTCCAGAGTTTGTCTTTGTTCCCAGGAGCAGACAGGAGCTTCCGGCCAACTTTCCAGAAGACATCCCTGGAGTTTGTTACTTTTTGGAGGCGCCCATCAAAACTTCTAAACTGAATATGAAATGAAGTCATGCAGCAGATCCCCCCCAAAAAACATTGGATATGGGAAAATATAAACCTATCTAGTGAACCTACCTTCTATATCTTGGTTTTGGTTGAGTCGATATTGATGATAGTGTTTACGAGTCACAGCCTTGCAGTTGTTTAATTACAGAGATGTCAGTTTGCTGTCAAACATGAGTGTTGTCTCTGTACAATGATCCATTTGTACAGTTGTTGTAGAAACTCACTTCATCTTTCTTCCAGAATGAGTCATCTGTGCAAACTGATATGATATAAAAGTAGCATTCATTTTTAGCTCCTGCCAGAGATACAGATATGTTGTGAAGAGAAGACTGTGAGACTGTTGTTCTAAGACTGTTGTCTGTACACTAAGAGATAAAAAAAATAGCACCAAACACACAGTAAATGCAGCAAGAAGCATACAAAATAAGTGTCCTGTAAGTTTTTAATCTGCAATAGTGTGACTGTGTTACAGAAATACGTGTTTGATATGATGATCTGTAAATGTCTGACTCGTGCATTCATAACTGCTGAGACTAGGTACCTGCTAAAGCAACTTCTCCTGGAATTACATATAATCAAATTATTTTCATAACATAAAATTAGAAAATGCTAATATGGCTTAAATATCCGAACAAATGAAATGATGCAGAGCAGATTCACGTGCCTTATGCAAGCTCGAGGCAGGATCACGTGGTAGTTTCCAATAAATGGTTTTAGTTATTTTTGATCTTTTTTTAATTATTAAAAAAGTAATTTCTTTCAGAATCAGTCAAAAAAAAAAAGCCCAAACAAAAACAAACAAACAAACAAAAAACAAACAGATGCATTGTTTTTGAAGTGTGTTGTGTGACATAAGGCATTCCTAAATCGCAATGTCCTAATATAAGAAATGTATCTGCATTTTTAAAAAGTCTTTTTCCATGCTACACATTTATACTATATTTATTACATGAATTTCATAGAACTGCTTTCCTACGGAGGGACTATGACACAGCAAGAGTACAATGAATGTCACTCATAATGATGTGCTTTAATCATTATTGTATTGTAATCAAAGTGCAATAAATATGGACATTGACAGATTTAAGTGTATGACTGTAGCACATTGCATTATATAAATAATTGTCAAATTAAAGCTATTGACATGTATATGATGCCATATATGCATTGAAAAGTAACTACAGGCATTTACTCAGCTACTTCCTTTCAGTATAATTTTAGGCACTTGTATATCACTTGAGTGTTTTCAGTTTAAGAGGAAAATATTTTACTTTTTACACTACAATTAAATGACATCTAGCCACTGTTTGATTCAGAAATTGTTGGAAAGACAATTAAACTTCCTAAATATGACTATTTCTAACTATTCTTATTTTTACATGCTAATTAAAATGCAGGAATTGTGAAATCCTTTGCTGATACACATGTTGCACATAAGAAGTTGTCTGATAGCTAATGCTGATACCAGTTTTTTAAAATCGTTTTTGTTGTCATTAATCTCTCTTGTGTAAGCAAAGAAATCATTAAAATAAACAACTGCATTAAAGTATTTCAGTCCTTTATCTTACTGTCTTTTAAAGTTGTATTATTGATCAAACTGAAGGGAGCGACTGCATTAATAGGACAAGTGTACTACTAGTTCCAGTGTTGGGCTGATAAATTGGTGCATCACTACATGGAAAGTGAGGATGATTTTCAAAATAAAGCCGTATTTGTATATGAAGAAATTAATCTTAATGTGTGTGTAGCTGCAGATGGATGATGCATGCCGGATAAAAGACTGAAACAGCACAATGCACAGGTATTAGAAAACAGTTCTGCAGTAGGCAAAACTTTATTAGCATTTCTTTACTTTCAGCATATTTTTAGAAGAAAGAAAGAAAAAATAAACGTATGACCTTTGTTTTGAAAAAAAGAGAAGGCCTATTTTTTATAAGTGGTATTTGCTTTACAATTTAAGTGCATTATCTGGTTACTTAATCCACTCACAACAATAAGAAAGGCTGCTATGCTATATAGTTTTGCAAACCGACGGTTTTAGGTTAGTCAGTATGTTTGCCTGAATATATTATCAGAACATTACGGCTGTTAGCAGAAACTATCTGCGGAGAGTGCAGGTTGACCAGCATCACTCGGGCAACAGCAGCTTCGTTGCCATTAGTCAGAGTTTGCTTACGTAATACGATCTCACGTCTGCTATTGGACAGTCCGGCTGTCAGTAAGAAGCTGACTGAAAAACGGGGAGCTGGACGCAGAGATTCTGAGCATCTGTGCCAAACGATGAAGATTTAGCCGGATTCTACTGATTTTTCTTAGAAATAAAGAAAAAGAGAAGTAGCGGCCATCATGGTAAGTACGGGACGTTAATAATTCCGATTATGTTTGAACACTAATGAAATAAACGGTTTCTTTTCGGCACTGTGTATTTGCGGTTGACATTTCCTGTTGGGATACCGCTATATAGCGGTTATACAAGAATATCCTTGATATAATTTAAAGTGTTAAACGGTGGATAGAATATGCCTGCACATAAAAGCTCATAAAATGTTTAAGCATATTTAACATACCCGCCATATTTATATTAATATTTTTACATAAATGTTTGCGGAAGACTGCTTTGGTTCCATTAAATATTATTTACGTTGCTCGTGTTTTCTGTACATTTACAGTATGGTTTTGTGAATCACGCCCTGGAGCTCCTCGTTTTGAGGAATTACGGTCCGGAAGTGTGGGAAGACATCAAGTGAGTTTCAGGATGTGTTCAGTATTCAGCCATGTTGGTATCAAAGGTTACACTGTGGCAACTCAAGTCACAACAAGGACACAGGCCAGGCCTACTGTATTCTGTAGAGCCAGCAGCACACACTGTCAGAGTGTTAGCAGCAGGAACAGACCTTTTCCTTTTCCAGTGATTAACCTCCATCCTTTATAGGTTCATGAAGACTCACCAAAAGTGGGTAAAGTGATAATATTATATTTCTAATTATTCCCCACTGCAATTTTAGTAATAACAACTAAATTCCAGCAATAATTGTGCAGCACAGGCCAGAAAACCTTTGTTTGATTCAGTAACCGGTCAAGATGTTTCTGTCATGGAAAAGATGCAATACATGATGTAAAATGCAAAAATGTATCATTCTGTATTCAAAATCTCGCTTGTATAAAAAATGATAAATAATAATCAAAATCAGCTAAATTAACGTGCTTAATATTTATCAGTATGGATTTATCATTGGATTCATATTTGATTATGTTATCTAATTATTAACTATATGAGTAAAAGTCTAAAATAAATCTTTAAATGTTACTTTTTCATAGTTGAGATGGACCACTGGTAATGTTAATTATATTTACTGATTTCTTTTGTTTTTCTTTTTTAAATTGCCGAATAATTATTCTCTGAACGGCAGCTCAGACGTAAAAATCTCTAAATCCACGTGACATTTTTTGTTTTAAATAAACTTTTTTTTTAAATCAGGTTCTTATATTCAGCTCTAGGAAGTTCACTTTAATTTGGAATTAAAATGTTATCAGTCACTGAATTTAATCTCTTATTTTCCAGAATGTAAAGTAAGTAAATTCATACATTTTTAACAAATGTGATTGTCTTTTTCAGCAAACCTGCAATGCTTGTGTATTTTTTGTTTTGTTTTGTTTTATTTATTTATTTTTTGCCAAAACCTCATGTCTACCTCTTTAGTCAAAACATAGGAACTAGTTGCAAAATCACTAAAGATGCAACTGGAAACATTACAAAAGATGAAATCAGAATTTGTTCAGAACTGTTCAGAACACTGTTCAGAAGTAACCACACAGGACAGCCACATACAGTCACACTAAATGACAGCAAACGTTATTGCTAAACAGTAACAGAATAAACAATAAAGAGCAGACATTCTGCAGTAACAATACCACATGCTCAAAATAAATACACATAAATATAAAATTTATATTAAAAATAATGTATCAAAAACTAAATGATTATAAACTAGTATACTGGCGTCATGCCAAGGAAGTGAAGATTCAAAGTTGTACATTACGTTATGATAACAGTGTGGGACTCGACTTGTTTGAACACAACAATCTGATTGGTGCTGCTGTGAACACAGTGGCTTTTGCTGACAAATGAAAGAGGTGTTTAGAGGCTGCCGCCAAAAAAATGTGTTTTGTAAGCAGATCAGTGTCTGATTTAGCAGATTTGGAGCAAAAGTGTTTGATTATCAGACACTAGCTGCCCGTCAACATGTTTTTTTGGACTCTATAGCTTTTCTCTACAGATCATCTACAGGTCATTTAAAGCACCCTCTTGGTTGGCAGCTCTATAGAACTTTAGGTTGAGTCTTACAGATTCCTCTCAGCAGAATAATGGCCATTTTTTCAGCATGTTGGAATATTTGGCTAAAGTGAAGTTTATTTTTCATCTGTAGTCTTAACTGCCCTATGCATGACCCTGTGAGCAGCAGCTGCCTTGTGTAAATGTTTTCAAATTGGTCATTTTCCA
>VOQJ01017764.1:7943-22299 GCA_015052665.1 Apistogramma diplotaenia | reverse complement strand
TGTGATTTTTACCGCCCCCACCACCACCCCAAAAAAAGAAAAAACATTGCAGTGCTGTGCAGAGTTATATGTTAGATCTCTAACTCACTGTTATCCAATGCTCAATTCATCAGGCTCCATTGTGTGTTGCTTTAAGGTTTTCACGAACTGAGTTATTTATATCAGAATTCGTACTTTTTCAAAGCTTGGTATGTTTGTTCAGCTGTGACACATTATGATGAAATTGTGGTTGCTGGTCAGGCCTGTAAATCATTTCTGTTTACTCAGTTAAACATTTGCAATCAGAAACTCATTACGTTTTCTGACAATTTTGTGAAAATCGGATTGTCTGAGATATAAATAGCAAAATGCACTCAGGAGCTTGGAGTGCATCATATCAAAGGACCTGCAGTAGATCTAAACCTGATTAGCGATCTCTACTTGTTCAGGAGCGCAATTTTAAATCCACACAGGACTTCAAAGCAATATCAAAAGCTTTTTTTTTATGTTTTATATTTATGTATATATGTGTGTGTGCTTTTGACTTGCTTATGTAAACATAAAAGCAATAGCAAAAAGGCAACACTATTGGTTGTCTGAACAAGTTGCCTATGAGACTGTTTACTTCTGCTGTGACATTTGCTGTAGCCTGTGAGTAACAGCTTCCTTTGTTTTCAGGAGGGAGGCTCAGCTTGATATTGAGGGCCAGTTCCTCGTTAGAATCATATATGAGGACGGCAAAACATATGATCTTGTTGCGGCTGCAAGCAAAGTTCTCAGTAAGTGACAGTATGCTTTCAAATCCCTGGATATAAAAGTGTTCCCTTTGATGTAGAATACAAATGAGGCTTTAGCACACATTGACACCAATTTTAATAAGCTTTATTTTTGTATTGCAGAAGTTAATGCAGGAGAGATCTTGCAGATGTTTGGCAAGATGTTTTTTGAATTTTGCCAGGAGTCAGGATATGACACCATCTTGCGCGTGCTGGGTTCAAATGTTCGTGAATTCCTGCAGGTAGAGTCTTTCTTCTTTGCTTTTAGGAGGTCCTTATAATTGGGTTTATTCATCATACTGAGTTTTTAGCCTGTGAAAACATTTGTATCATATTTTCTATGACTTGGGTGGAGCTTTGTCATCAGGGTTCTTAGGTTGGACATTTGAAGCTTTTTAAGAGAAAGCTGGAGTTACACGCTCTGGGTGTAGAGTGTGAAAGACATGAAAATTTACTGGGCACAATAAAAATATTAGGCTCTAATTTACTGTTTTTTTAGCATGAAGTTGGACATGTTACACCACATAAATCAGCTATGGGTGTCATGTAAGAATCTGACTTGTTGTAAATCGCTCATGTGATGCTGATAAATACCACTCGTCTGGGCAGCGTGCATTTGTGAGATTTGACCATGACTATAATCAGGGCCCTTATAGTTACCTGATCGGTATGTGCAAACGTAAACTGGAATCCAGCATGAATTCAACTTGAAAGTCAGTATTAAGTGTTTGGTTTGACCGCCTTTATTCTTCAACACAGCCTCAACTCTCTTAGACAAGCCCTGTTATAAAAGTAGTCTTCAGGAATAGGTCTTCAGGGTTCCTGGAGGACATTCCTGTAATTTGGCATACCTCAGCCTTTTCTCCCTGTTTCCCTTTCTTAACAATGGCTTCTTAACAGCCAGCCTTCCATTGGCACTTCAGTGATGAGGCTTCAGTAAACAGCAGATGGATCAGTATCTCTCAGGTCCTGTGTCAGGTCTTTTCTGTTATCTGTTATGTGCAGACAAAACTGATTCATCAGTTGCGGTAGATGTCTATTTTTATGCTTGAGTAATTGATAGGTCAGCGTTACGTGACTTAACAAACAAAAAAACTATTCTTCTGAAAATGGTCAGGCACAAGGACTGATTAGTTAGATACTGAAAAGAGAACAGTCCACATTCAAGGCGATCAAGGCAAAACAATTGCTGCGATATTTGATTTTAGTTTATTACAGTGGGATGGGTGACACTGCTGTGTAAAACAGAGGATGATACAGGACATCATCCATGAGCTTTCCATCCTATGTTTAGTAATTACTAAAATGTATAATCTCCTGTGACAAAATATGCCGATAATAATATTTCTCAGTAAACCGGTGTGCTAGGATGATTATGATACAATGCCCTTCATGTTGCATTATTATTATGTTGGGATTTTTTTTATCATATTCATTGAGATGAAGTCACACTCTGTGAAACAAGCCTATTTTCACCCTGAGAAGAAAGAAGACTCTCCCCTCACAGCTTGTAGGACATCTGTTTGTACAGCTGGTTCTTGCATGACGCCCGCAGTCTGTATTTTCCAAAAAAACAAGTATAGAGGAAGAGGAGCAGCATTTCAAAGGGCAGAAGCAAACTGTCATCTGGGGAGTGAAGCTTCTTTCTGCAGGTGTACACGTGTAACAGTTTTCTTTTTGGTAGTCATCACATTACTGCTGTCACATGTGGTCTGATAAGGTTTCATGATGAACACCCTACTGAACTTTTTCCATTTGCACAATATAGAACCTTTCCAAAAAAAAAAGTGTTACACCACAGAGCCAGAAGCTATTTGTGCTACGACTGGTTCTTGCATATTTCTTCTTTTATTTGAATCTTCAGAATTTGGATGCGCTCCATGATCACCTGGGCACCATTTATCCCGGGATGAGGGCTCCCTCGTTTCGTTGCACCGATGCAGAGAAAGGAAACAACCTGATTCTTCACTATTACTCGGAGAGAGAAGGCCTGCAAGACATTGTGATTGGCATCATTAAAACCGTTGCTCAGCAAATCCACGGAACAGAGATAGAGATGAAGGTCTGCTTCGGTTTTGCTACTTTTTTTGAACACTGTGAAGCCCGCAGCTCTTTTGCTTTCTGTCGCTGCTAATGAATAGATATGACTTCTTCTTGCTCCCCTCTAATTTATGGTACAATATTCAAAGGAGCCCTTGTGTCAGAATGTGTAAATCTGTGTCACAGAATATAACTGAAGAGGTTGTAACATGAAGATTAAACAACAGAAACTTCTCAAATACCCAAATGGGAACGCTGTGACAGCTGCAGTTGAGTAGTGAGTTTTTGGATAATGTCTGTGAGTCAGAGGATATTTTTAGATCTAAGATATGGAGTCTCTAGCATCGAGATGGTGGGAATCTTTCAAGGAGTTTTATTCTTTTCCTCCTCTTTTATCTCACTGTGGCTGAACCTAATATGGCTTTTGACTTTATCAGCAAATTGAGCCACATTATTTAAAACTTTTTGGTACCAAAAACTGTTACATGTGATTCTTTTTTGTATGCCACCCAAAACGTCAGCCTTAATCCGTACCAATCCCTGCAGCATGTTTTTCTCCTCAGACATCTGCTGTGTTTAGATCGAGTTCTTCTTCTTCATTCAGTCGGTGACATTTTCTCCCAAACTTAATCACATTGTACAGACAGGATAATATCTTTCAGCATTTCTGTAATGAAAGAACAGAAAATGGCAGACGCTCCGAACGTGACACGCAGTTTCTGGAAGTATTAGCCAGTGTTGCTGTGGCAACAGGGTGCAGAGACACCGGGTTGACGTCAGCATCCCTTATGCCCATAAACCCACAGAATGCTGGCATTATTACCTTTTTAATTCTGTATAATAGACGTGAAATTAACATGGTTATCATTGGTATAATAGTAATGACGTGAAAATTGCAACGTTATGGTTCAAATATTTTGTTAAGGCCATCTTCATGTTTTAATAATGTGCAACAAAGCTGGTCTTGCACTAATCACTTTGATATTCTATCAGTTGATTCACTTCATGTGCTGCAGATGATCCAACCGAAAAGTGAGGAGTGTGACCACATCAAGTTTCTGATCGAGGAGAAGGAGTCGGAGGAGGAGGCGTTCTACGAAGATCTCGATGGCTTTGAAGAGAACGGCACGCAGGAGACTCGAATCAGCCCATACACATTTTGCAAGGCCTTCCCATTCCACCTCATGTTTGACAAGGACCTGATGCTCACACAGTGTGGGAACGCCATTTACCGAGTCCTGCCACAGGTCTGCATTCACATTCACATTCACAGTATAAGAATTCTGTCGTTTAATATAAATAATAAATAAAACAAACCTAACTGAAAAACATGGATATTTTTCTCATACAGCTCCAGCCGGGCACCTGTATCCTTCCTTCTGTGTTTTCTTTGGTACGTCCTCACATTGATTTCAGCTTTCATGGCATCCTTTCCCACATCAACACTGTCTTCGTTCTGCGTAGCAAGGTATGTGTGATACACAACACTGGATTTGTAACAGTGCTGCTGGCTAATCACGTTTTATGTATTAATTAAGCAAAGGAATGAATTACTAAAATACACCAAATCTAATGAATTAAAATGTGGTTTGAAATTGTGTTTTTACACTGTGTTAATATTCATAATCTCACTGATATTTTTAGAAGCTGTAAAATTTGACTCTGTTGAACTCATTGAAACAAAAATGAGAAGGAAATTGTTGCGATGTAGGCTTTACATATCAGAACATAATTAAGATAATCGAGTCTTAAAATGTGGTAAATCCAACCTCAGATGAACAACATCACCTGACATATTTCATGCATTAATTTATTAAAAAAAATTAAGCCAAAATACAAAAGCAGGATGTGAAAAACTAAAGTTCACTGTTGATGCTTCCATAGGCTGATAATCAAATGCAGCATTCTAGAGTCAAATGTGAGACCATCTGTCCAACAGCTAAAGCTTGGCCTAAACTGGGTCATGCAGCAGGACAATGATCCCAAGAATTGTCAACAAATCTACAACAGAATGTGTGAAAAGCAAAACATTTAAGTTTTCCCAGTGGCGTGGTCAAAGTCAAGGCCTCAACCTGATTCAAACGCTGTTGCAGCACCTTGTGAGAGCTGTGCATAAACAAATGCCAGTACACATCAATAAACTGAAGCAATTTTCTAGAGTGGGCCAAAATTCCTCCAAACCAATGGGAGAGATGGATAAAGTCAGTAACTACATCAGGTCATTAGAGGTAAAGGTGGTTCTACAAGCTACTGAATTACTTTTTTTCCACCCACTGCATATGCATTTTATGTGTTTATGTGAAATAAAAAAAGACATGGTATAATATGTCTTGTTGTTGTTGCTGAAGTTGGATTTACCCAATATTGAAACCTTGTAACAACTAGATACACTTTCTTATAATAAGCTAATATCTCCAATCTCATTGTACCTCTGTATAATGACAATAAAGGCATTCTATTCTATTCTATTCTATTCTATTCTATTCTATTCTATTCTATTCTATTCTATTCTATTCTAATATGCTAACCTTACAATACTAAACTGTTTTATAAGGCAGTTTAAGCACGGAGCAAAGGGGGTCATTTAGCACAGAAGTAGGCTTTTAGTTGATCCGCAGTACAGACAAAAAGTGGGAGAAACTGAAAAAAGCCTGAGCAAATTTTATGAGCACAGAGGTCATTGCGAAGTCAAATGAAAACTCACAAGGGGAAACATGGAACAACAACTGAAGACTGGTTAAAGTTCAAATTTTTGTGGTTTTGTTTCTCATGGGATGGTTAATTCTTAAGTGACAAGAAGATAGCTGCAGGGCCCAGCAGCTAAGCTCAGATAAGTCAGATTCATTGTGACGATACTCGAAGCACTGTTGATCTTGGGGTAGGGCAACAAAATGAGTTTAGAATTTTTTTTTTTTTTTACAAACATCAAATTTGAATTAATGTTATGAGGGCTGAAATATTTAACATTTAAAATGAAAAGCCAGATTTTAAAATAAAGAGTGAGCTGAACTGGCTCTCAGTTTGGAAGCAGATTTAGAGACGAACACACTGCATCATGAAATATTCATAAGAGGGATGTAATCCTGACAGGAGGGCCTGCTGAATGTGGAGACTGTAGAGAATGAGGACGAGCTAACGGGGGTGGAGATCAGCTGTCTGAGACTGAAAGGACAGATGATTTATTTGCCAGAGGCTGAGAACATCCTTTTTCTTTGCTCACCCAGGTAAGCCCATAGTGCAGTGTATCTTTGCAGAAGCCCTGAATGAATATGCACACCAAAAAACATGGATTTTAGAATGAAAATGCTCCGATTTCAGGTGAAGATATCTTGAAATCCCAAATTACAAGTTGCTTGCTTAGAGCAGAATATCTTTTCTTTCTGTCAGTGCAAAAATATGGCAGACTTGCACCATTATTTGAAATAAAGCTGACTTGCTACAATGTATGTTTCGTTTACTATTAACTGATAATATGCAGAATAGTACAAGTACAAGTTTAAGCAGTTACCACATGACTGCTCTGTAGCAGGCTGTTTCTGAGTACCGTGCATTTGCTGGTTTGACCAGGCAATCGTTTATTGCCATGTTCAAAGTCATCTAACTTTATGTCAGCAGTCTGTTCCAAAGGGCGTCACTGTGGATGGGCAAAAGAGCCGCATGTAGCTCTGGAGCTGCAGGTTTGATTGCAATCTAAATGATTGCAATCTTAATAACAGTGTGTACTGTAGTATCAACAGTATTCTACCTGCATAAAATGTGTAAGCGCAGTTAATTAGAGCAAGAAAATGATTGATGAAGCATAGATGAGATCACTTTTTGAGTTACTTGTAATACAGATCTGATAATCTCACTAATGAAAATTAGATTATTTTTCCAGGTAGTTGCACACTCACTTTACCAAGCCATTACCCAGAAAATGCAAACGTGTTTCCCTCTTAGCCTCTCAGAAAGGAAAATGTGCAGGTAGCCCACAAGAGACAAAGAGCTGGTAATTACATTGGTTCTTTTGTTGTGACCTCTATTATCCTCTGTAGCTCTTACGTAACCAGTCAGGCATTTTTAAGTAAACTATTACATGTATGAGATAGCAGGGTTAAAAAGATCTTGTCCCCTTACATTGAAGCCAGTTTGCGGATGGTAGGATGAGTGTTTTCACTAAAGGTTGCTGCCTCAGAGGACATTAAGCGCTACTGACTGAAAAAGAGATACAACCTGACTTTGACCTGATACGCACAGCCCCAGTATCTGACCTCAGCAGACAAAAAGCAGCATTTATATGGAGACATTACAGTAGGCTCAGCTCTCACGAGAGGATGGTGATTTCACTACTCATGGCTCATTTTTTATGCTCTGTATAATTTATGACACCTCTTGAAATGAACAAGAACGGCAAGTCTGCAGTTGTTCTGCAAAGACACAAATCAGACATTTCCAGCAGTTTCACTTCAAAAATCTGTCATAATTTATGACTCTCACTTTTTTTGTCCTGTCTTTGTTAACCTTGTTCTACGTTGGTGGTTAGTGTTATGAACTTGGACGATCTTACACGGAGGGGGCTCTACCTAAGTGACATCCCACTACACGACGCTACACGTGACCTGGTGCTGCTGGGCGAGCAGTTTCGCGAGGAGTACAAGCTGACCCAAGAGCTGGAAATCTTGACGGATCGCCTCCAGCACACACTCCGGGCTTTGGAGGATGAAAAAAAAAAGACAGACAGGTTTGACTATTTATATATTTTTATTGAAGTAGTGTTGAAGTTAGCTTAAAGTTTTTCAGCTTCTAGATAATAACAACAGAGATAGTGTATCAGGCAGTCAAGGTAAATTTAACTAACTTTCAAATGTCTTTTTCCATCGTAATGTGGCTACTGTATGCAAGTGACTTCTTATCTTTCCTCCATGTTGCCTGTCTGTTTTCATTTTTTCACATTTATTAAAAAAGCAAAGCATTAAATGATGTAATTTACATGCCACAATCATGTCGTTATCTGTGAGTTGTAAGTCATGTTCAAACTCATTACTATAAATATGTACTAGCACTGTTATGATTCATTGGCAAAGGAAAAAAAAATAGTGGCAATGATTTTTTATTATCAGTCTTGTGAAGAGAGATAAGAGAAGTCTTATCCAGTATTCCCTTTTAAGGGCAAACCACTGAAGATACAGAAAGATACTTGTCTCAGTACCATAAAACTGCATTAAGACTACATGACAGCAGGACAAGCAGGGGTTGATATTTACCTAAGCTTGTCTTCAGCTCCTGTCAGAAAAAGGCCTGCCATTGTATTTTGTCACAGCAGTGGGTGACAGCTGGAGATGAGCACAAAAGTGGAGTGTGATCTTTATTAAGACTGCTGGAGCAGTTTGTCTTCTCTTAGGAAAAGACTTACACGTTCCCACTGGATTCCCGTGTTGTTATCCTGACCATTCTCTGGACTCAGACCGCCTCAGGCTTCAAACATTGATTTGAATTCATGGCTCCTCTAAAATTTTAAGAGCACTGCTGCTGCGGTTGTTGCCTTTTTAGATGCTGCTTCTGTTTAGGCCTGCACCTAACTAAGATAAAACATTAAAGGTTATAAATTTACTCCTTTGTAAATCACCACCTTATCCTTGGTGGAGGGGGTTGTGTGTCCCAGTGATCCCAGGGGCTATGTTGTCCTAGGATTTTTGCCACCTGGTAGGGTCTCCTGAGGTAAACTGGTCCAGATAAAGAGCAGCTTTAATGACCTTTATGGGAGAGATATCTAGTGAACGGATAGGGTTACTGAGATCCCACCCTGGAGCCACGACTGTGGACAGAGCTCGATGTTATACCTGGTGGCTGGGCCTTAGCCACCAGCTACATGGACCCGCCCTCCCGTAGATCCACCACCTTGCAGGAGGTGTTGTAGGGATTGGGTGTAGTGTGCCTCAGGCAGCAGTGGTGGGGAGAGAAAGGTACGGGCTTCTCTGCTAAGACTGCTGCCCCTGTGACCAGGCCCTGGATAAGTGGAAGAAAATGGATGGATGGATTTTAGATTTAAATATATGTATTTTTGTCTGTTGGCAATTTTCTATATACAGATTTTAGTGTTTGTTATCTGTATGCATTATTCATCCTGAGATTATGATGCATGGTGGAAGGTATTTTGCTTTTAAGAGGCAGCCATGATCTAACCTGTTACCATAGAAACACCATCCTCCTTTCTGAAAGCAGCTTGGATAGCAAAATGACCAAAAGGTGGTGTGTGATCAAACAAAATGCTGATCCAAAGGACAGACATCAGCCTGGCACCCCCAGCCCATTGCTGTACTGCTTCAATACACCATAACCTGCTCTCTACTCAGAGTGATCATTTCCCTTCTCTTTCTCAGATTGCTCTATTCCGTCCTGCCACCATCTGTTGCCAATGAGCTGCGACACAAACGCCCAGTGCCGGCAAAGCGCTATGACAACGTGACCATCCTCTTCAGTGGCATTGTCGGTTTCAATGCGTTCTGCAGCAAGCACGCCTCAGCCGAAGGAGCCATCAAGATCGTCAACCTGCTCAATGATGTTTACACACGTTTTGACATCTTGACAGACTCCCGGAAGAATCCTTATGTATACAAGGTTAAAAGCAGGAACTTTACCATCACATAATATTGCACACTGGTGTAAATTTGTTGCCAACAACAGGGCAGGAAGGAAGGTCCTTTGCTGCTATTCTGGAGTTCTGGTTCTGCACTGGTCTGCTGAATAATGTTATGCAATTATGCACTTTTAACTCAGTTATAGACTATTTATATCAGTTAAGTTAGGGTTTTCACCAGAGTAGTACCAACTTCTAAACAGGGTGTAGTTTAACAATGGCAATGCACCATTTTATAGGCCTTGTGCAGCAGATTTACTCCCCAGGCTTTCAGACAAGAATGCACTTTAAGAAGTCAAACAGACCTCTTCCAATGGATTGGCTTCAGGCACTGGGTCACCAAAAAAAGTAATATTTACTCTACAAGCTGAATGGCTAGGTGGTCCAGGGGTTTTAACAGGGCTTAAATAGTCACTGAATGTCTTAAAGCTGATGTAAGTGTTTAAGTGTTTATCTCAGGGTGTTTCAGTTTATTTCTGGCTGCACAGTGCATTCAAAACCCCCCTCTGTTGGACAGTGGGAACAAATCATTCTGCATAAAGCAAAAGTAAACCACAATTTAAAAAAAACAACAAAAAAAGTAGTCATGATGTCACTCATGTGGTGAATAAAATCTTTTTTTTTCTTTATACAGGTGGAAACAGTCGGTGATAAGTATATGACTGTTAGTGGCCTGCCAGAGCCGTGCACACACCACGCAAAGTCCATCTGCCACCTTGCTCTTGACATGCTGGAGATTGCTGGACAAGTAAAAGTGGATGATGAACCAGTGCAGGTGTGACATGAATTTCAGGGTTCAGCACAAACAAATCTGCATATAACTGAAAATTCACTGTGTGAAATTCATATTTCAGCAGCACTCGCCAAATGTGCGCTGAGCAACCTCTTACATAACCTTTTATACTGTACTTCTGCTTGACACTAATATATGCTGCTGCTGAGAAAAATAGCAGAATACAATAAACAGAATTGCATTTTTTTACTTAAAATTTTTTTTCCTATACTTTCAACACTCATTGCCCATTATGTTACAAAAACTGAGATGTGCATGACCAGCTTTAAAAACACCAAAGTGCGTCACTATCCAGTGGCAAAGCTATCATTTTTTGGCATGCTTTAATACTGTGGCCCTGAGAGGTCAGATGCACTGCAACTAAAAAAAGTACACCAGCAAACAGAAAAACACAGCAAAAGCATACAAAACAATGGAAGTTGAATAAAATGCAACAGAAGTATAAAAAATAATCTGACAGAACATCACAGAAATGTTTCTGGGGAGACAAGCTGCAGAAGTGACAGACGCCAAAACACTGAGACGAGTTTTTGCGGTACTCGTTATGTACGTGTTGTACAGTAAGGTATATATTTGATGAATTTTGCATGAAAAAAATCAGAAAATGTATAAACATATATTAAAAATATTAATTCCAGCACTAAAAAAATATTACCCAGCGGTCGCTTGAGACGCTACTTGCCGATATTGAAATTGGAAACAACACATGATTGGTTGACTGATGAAAGCGACCAACCAGAGTATGCTGCTCTGTATACCAGTCGCTGATTGGCTCAGTAACCCTCACATCTTGTTTTCTTTTGTTCGCACAAGGCTACCCCTCTCCGCTCTTCCATTTTATGTTATTAAGGTTATTAAGGGAATGTGAAAGTGTTATGTAGTGTTTAAGTGTGTGGGGAGGGTTTGTAAAAACCTAAAATTGTGTATAACTACTAAAATAATGTATAAATATTAAAATAAATATAGCGTCCCTACTTTGTGGATTTTCATTTATTGCGGGTGGGCCTGGAACGTAACACCCGCAATAAGTCAGGGATTACTGTACTGTAGATACATGTTTACTGTCAGACGTTTACTGTAACTTCCACAGCTGTTGTGTTGCATTATTGTCTCTAGAAACATTTCCATTGTGTTTTGTGAGTTTTCTTTTTTTTGCGAGCTTTTGCTGCATTTTTTTCTATTTCTGTTGTATTTTGTGTACTTTTACTGCATTCTTTCTTTTTGCTGTTGCCTTCTTAAGTTGGACCTCTAAGCGTTTGACCTCTCAGCAGTGAGCGTAATCTTTAGGTCTCACACTTTGGGTGATTCAAAGCATGTTTATGATTTGACTTTAGTACATTTGATACAACTTATCTAAAAGTTGGGAGATTATTTTATTATTGCAGTTGAACTAATAATCAGTGTATTATAACGATTTACTGCATGTGATATAAAATACTCCTTGTATCTGTCCTTCTGGTTTGATTGGTTACAAACGGACGGTGTGAATCTGCAGGACACATTACCTCCACCTGCTGAAGCTAAAGCCGAGTGAGACGTCCTCCCTACACGAAGTACATGTAGTTTGTGGTGGCAAAGCATGAAGCACATCAACACACAGAGTGACTCACTGTGGACTGTTCACTGTGGGTCAGCCCACTATTGAACCTTTGCACTCTTACATACATGAGCTAGTACAGTTAACAATGTAATGTGTAGACCTTAGTACACAAGGGCTTAAAAAAAACTAAACTAAAGGGACCAAAAACAAGGACTAACAGGAAAATAATTTCATACATTTACATGCATTTTATCTTGCCTCTATAATACATATTTTATATTCCTATTGGATTATTTTTCTTTGGTGATGCAGGCTGTCTGACTGTTTTCCTTCACATTTAATTATTTTTCAGCTTCTCAGCGCTCCATCTGTTATTTTGGCACAGATCATTTTCGGAGCGCTGTTGGTTTTCTAATATTAGTTGGAAAATTCTCATATTAGAGTGTCATATTAATGTGTCAGGCTTTTTACTCTGTTACGCTTCATGTATACACATTTTTATTTTAGAATAATTATATCTGCGCATGTGGGAGTATATTTTCATGCTGAAGTAATCAGCAATGAAAAGTTGTTTAAGTGACTGCTGGAGATTGTTATTGTATCAATGACTGTTGAGACTTAACTTTGGAAAATCGTGTCTGATTAACAAAAGACTGTTTATTTTCAGACATGGCGAAAGAGGAGCCTGGCTTAGTAGCAGAAACAGACCCGAATCATCTCACGATCCAGTGGCTAAAATTAGATTCCCATTTGTCCCAAACACTCCTGGCATTTTCATGCTCTGACAGCAGCAAGCACTAAAGTGCCTACGAGATTAAGCGTAAATATTAGTCTCTCGATTGCTGAGGACTACTTTTGGAACTGTTTGTTGCAAATCTGAAAGTACAAGGAAAAATCTTGTGCATGGAGAGATCGCAGGCAACCAAATATTTACCAACCAAATGTTTTCAGATGATAGTTTTAAGAATTTTGATCCAACAAACTAACAGCTGCATTAGGCTGAAAAGTTGCTTACAATTTTTCACGTCTCTTTCTGTAAAGCAGAAATTATTTGTTTAAGTTAAGATTTACACAGGTCTGAAAGTCAGAGTTTTTGTTGCTATAGTAATTAAGAAAACAGGTGTGTTGACTCCTGTTATAAAAATAAACTAATGATCATTGCTGTGGATATATATTTGAGGTCGAGTTTGAAGTAGGGATGTCTTTCAGCATTTCTTTTGCTTTGGTTATATTATATTTGGTTATATTTGCTACAGTCACACGTTTTTGTTTTTCTCCAGATTACGATTGGGATTCACACAGGAGAGGTGGTGACTGGGGTCATTGGCCAGAGGATGCCCAGATATTGCCTTTTTGGAAATACGGTCAACCTCACAAGTCGTACAGAGACAACCGGTGAAAAGGGAAAAATAAACGTCTCTGAATATACATACCGGTGAGCAGCAGTGCCTCCCTGTTTCTTATCAGTTGTATACTGCTAGATTTGTTTTTCATTTTGAAGTGAGAAATTAGAAGCTTTCCAGCAACATGTAGTGAGATTTTTAAGAAAATACTCATTAATAGACAAACAAGGAAAAACACCCGTACTTACTGTATAAGTGAAATAAGAAGTAGTACAGTATGTGTACAGCGTGTTTTGTATTGCAGGTGTTTGCAGTCGGCCGAGAACGCCGACCCTCAGTTTCATTTGGAGTATCGGGGCCCAATCACCATGAAAGGAAAGAAGGAGCCAATGAAGGTGTGGTTTCTTTCCAGGAGGCCCACCGACACAGAGCTCACCACAGCTAAAGCTTAGGGATCTCCCGGTGATTGCATTAGTGTGGTTATGTCTCATGAGAGAGATGGATGAGATGGATCAGGTGACACATATGCAGATATTTTTATTATGATGAAACACAGTTGTGTATTCGAACCCCGGCTCTCTCTACATGCCCATGATCTGCCGTTACGTCACTACATTTTGTAACTGTGCAGCATTTCATCAAGAGGTTAGTGATATAGTATTTGGTGCAGTCAAGTTTGATACATTTGATACATACAAAGTTGTGTGTTAGACTATACACTGAAGGTTTTAATCTATTAGAATTTCTTTTAGTTGCCATTTTTACCCGATGTGTTGGTGTAATATGAAGTGTGCCAAAAGAAAATGTATAGTTTTAACTAGAAAGAAATAAGTAAATTTTAAAATACACTTTATTTTATCAGCAGTATATTAACTTTTAACAGTGATAATGGAAAGTTTTAAATTTGGAGTAGAGTTTGACTAATTAGTTTAGTGAAAACAATCCTATAGCTTGATATCACGTTTGTATCCATTGCATTACTGCCCTTTTCTGCTCACATTATTCACTATTCATTCATTCATTATTCATTATTGTTCATTAAATCTGAGAATTTAGTTTTACACTGAATATATTACACTGGCTTGAAGATTATTCTAAGAAATTTAGATGAGGATTTAGATTATATATATATATATATATATATATATATATATATATATATATATATATATATATATATATATATATATAATTTTAAAAACTATTCTTTTATTTATATATATTTTTTTTTTTATATTTCAAATATAAGTTTTTTATTTATAAAACAAA
>VOQJ01017763.1:4808-17453 GCA_015052665.1 Apistogramma diplotaenia | reverse complement strand
GTGTAATGTCTGAGGTTGGAGGTCATTATGAGGTGTAACTCTTCTCCCTCTCTGTCCCACAACCTGTCTGTCTTCCATCAGGATGGCTGAGGTGTCACAAGAGGAGAGACTCCAGGCCATCGCTGTAAGTTATCTACACACACACACACAGTCTGCTTTCTCTTCTTTATTTCATACACACACTTAGACGCACACATACAGAGTCCACATCATGACACACTGATGGCTGAAGAAGCAACAAATCATTGCTGCCAATCTTAATGACTCAACCTTTTAGATCCCATCTTCTTCATCCATTAGAGGACATCATAAGCTGATACAGTAGCTGCAGCTCACTGCCTTTTCTTTCTGTTCCTTTCTCTCAACTCGACTTTACTCTGTCTCTATTGATCTTTTATTCTTCATATATTTTTTATTTTTACTGTCATAATATCTGCGTCTGCCCTTTAAATTTTGTACGTTGCTATTTCTCTTTTATTTGACCTGCGGCAGATGCAGGGAAAAACATTCGAGTACCCCCTACTGTATAATATCAGTTTAATGCCAGCACTGCATTCCTCCTGTCAAAATGTGTGTGGTCAACAGTAGGTTTTTATCCAAAGATAAAGCTGTATGTGTACAAAAAATGTGTTGCCTGACTCCTTTGAGTGGGCAGAAAAAACTCGAAAAATGCTGTATATGCAGCTCATTTATCCAGTTGCATACAAATGCACTGAAGTCAGAAAATAGTGTCATTTGTCTTGTAAGAGCTTCACGTGTACAGTACATGTATCTTCAGCGCTAAACTGAACTGAAACTGCTAAAATACCCAAGTTGAAATACTAAGGGGAGAGTATAGTGTTTATTAAAACCACCTGATTTCTAATATTTGTAATAATGTCTTGTGTATTTTCGCAGTAATCTTAATGTGTGCGTATCATAATAACAGGAGAAAAGGAAGAAGCAGACAGAGATTGAAAACAAAAGGAGGCAGCTGGATGATGACCGGCGGCAACTCCAGCATCTCAAGGTACACATGCACACACACACACACAAACAAGCATACACAGTTTGCCCTATGAGGATATTTTCAGTGTAATTATGTTTGATGATTGACAAGAACACATAAACGTACTGGTGTCCACAACAGGTGGATCATCAGCACATTCCCTTGCTTCCCACTGGCCACATGTTTCCAGCTGAACTGTTTTCCCACCTTGTGTAGGCAAATATTGAATTTGTTGGATCGCTTCCAGAAAAGAAATCCATCCAGCAATGTACCACTTTTTTTAAATGTGCATATGTATTTACATGCGTTCTTTAATTTCCCTTAAGTACAGTAAATTAAGTGAGCTCACACAGTAACCTGAGAGCTAGTTGAACCTGAGGGATAGATAGATTTTTCTTTTCTTGCAGTCATAGTAGTAATTAACTTTGTTTTGTATATTAATTTATATGCTATCATTTAATACCATCACCTCCCATCTAGGTTTGGAAATTCATCCATCTGCTACCAAAAAGGAGTGCATAAACGAGCATATTTGACCCCAGCATCATATTGCTCATCCTTTGTGAACATGCCAGTTTGGCTTTGTTTGAAATGTGCTCGAGCCCTTCACTGATAAAACTAATGTACACTATGTGTCATCTTTACTCCTACATGCCTCTCCCTTAGCAGAACTTGAAACAAGCTGACAGAAATACTGCCGGTCAGCTCCGTGTTTTTGGGATTCATGCTCTTACGTGTGTGAGCAATGTTAGGCACCCACACAGCAACATAAAAAAGTCAGCAGTTCCCTTCAAATCTATCAGTCCAACATAGTGAGATACTCCCAAACTGCTGCTGTCACGGAATGTTCAGAATGGACAGCCGATAACACCAACAGCTCCTCCACATGCTGTTTATACACACACACACTCGTGCCTGTAGACGCACGCTCGTTATATCAGAGCCAAGGCTTTTGTCAGCATATGTGTCAGCGTGTTATCAAAGCTATTTCAGCCACCGACAATCCAGCAGGTCACAGATAAGAGCAAAGTTTGCCGTGCGCTGATGAGCATGTTTGTAAAAGTGACCTGTGCTGTTGCCCCTGCGTGCTCCCACTTTTTCTGTTTTCCATGCAAACCATTGTAAGTGTGTGTGTGTGTCTGTACATGTGTGCGCTCAGTTTTTGTGTGCAGTGCTTCATAAAGGAACACAGAAGCCCCAGACAATGCAGTGGTCTTTAGCAGAGGAAACAGATTTTTGTCCCACTCCCACCAACAGGAAACGGCTCTTACACCCACCGCACCCCACTTTCGTCTCGCGCGCACACACACACAGGGGAAGCGTAATCATGCTGCCCAGGAGTATTAGAAGGCTCTTTGTGTGAACCACCGCGAGTATTCTTTTTTTTTTTTTTTTTGTAGGCAGACTGATGTGGAAAACCTCATAAATGTCTTCATTTGCACACCACAGTTTTATAGGAGTGTACCCCACCATTAAAACACAGGAGTACATGGTTATACAAACACATATGTGCACACAGACTTGCACTCTGAGTGCTGACGAAATGGCAAGATGATGTTTTAGTGTTGCTAACACAGAAAACATGGATAGGTGTTCTGTTTTTAATTAGAAAGCAATGGCAGATGTGATTATGCAAATAGGAGTCAGCACTCTGTAAATTTCAGCATCCTATCGCAAGAAGGGGAATATATTTTTTTTATTCAAAATAAAATAATCAAAACTTACCACTAGCATAGTTTTACAAATGTATTAAATTAATAGTTTGACATTTACTTATTCATAAAATCAGTAAATAACTCCACTACAGCGAGGTGGCATTTAATTGCGCTCCCCATAAAGACTGGAACCACTTTATTTTTATTGGCTGGCAAAGTCTAACTGACATCTAGAGCTCATGCAATTAACCTGCTGCAGTCATTTGCTTCACCTGTACAAGAGACAGAGGCTTAAAGCACCAGCTTTGGACAGCAAAGTTACTATCTCCAGACTCTTATGCTACAGTCAGCAGCCAATAACGAAGCAAGAAATATATATTTAAAAACAGAAAGAGAAAATCTTTAAATGCTCTGTTTGACAAAATACATTTATGCTATGTGGCCTGGATAAAGTTCATTCTGCATCGCTCCACAGGGAATTTTGAAACAAGGCTCTCCTCTTTACGGCTGCTCATGACATGCATATATGCGGATGGATGCTTGTCTGTGTGTGCAAATGTCTGTATCCCAGTTCCGCCCTTTGTGTGCTACGTTAGCAGCTTTTACTCCAAAGAACAATGGAGAGAGACGTAGCTTCAGCATTCCAGCTTTGCAACTGTTCTCGTTGACGTGTGTGTGAGTGTGTGTGTGTGTGTGTGAGTGCTTCCAGACGCAAGAGTGAGCACATTAAAATGACGTCAGGCGTTAGCGTAGCAGGGTGTGGCCCGTGTGAGTGCAGGCAAGCTTCAGAGTGTAGCAGGAGACCATGCAGCCCAGGAGACCGTGCCGGACTGGGGAGTGAAGAGTGTTGAATTACAAAGTGTATGCTCTGAAGCTCTGCAGCTGGATGTCTAGAGTTGAATTACTCAATGCGGAGAGTAATAAGATTTCAAACAGAACAACAGATTCAAACTGATAAACAGATATAAATCGATGGAAATACACCCTGACATTTACCCTTTTTTAGGTTCGTGAACTTCAGAATGGATAAGGCTACATGAGAGAGGAAGAGGGAGGTGTTTTTTTTCTGTAGAAATTCTCGTTGCATCACTGGAGAGGAATTCGCATCAAGCACATGTCCAGATTTTCAGCCTAACTTGTGAAAACAAGAGCTATTTTTTTTTTTGCTAACACTTTTCCATATGGCCAGGCAGGGTTGTCTTTTGCTGCATGGTCTAACAGCTGCGAGTAAGACACACTGTTATATTTACCTCAAAGCACGCCAAGTATTTGCTTTGATATTAACTCATCCAGGGGAGAGTGCGTGGATGGGGAGCGAAGATAAGAATGCACGGCTATTTGGAAAATAATGAGGAATAATAGCAGTTCACAGTTCGTTTTCTCAGCTTGTTCATAAAGAAATTCCTTGTAATTAATTAAGCTCCGGGAAGTGTTTGATCCCGTTTAAGATTACAGCACGTTCCCTTTTTATCTCCCAGTGACCTCTCTTTACTTCTAATCCTATGCTCAATTTAGTATAACGATACTATTATATGTTAGTTTGGATTTCTCATTTTGATACCCAAAGTCCAGATCCTGTGGCCGGGTGCCATGTAGTCCACTTGGCAAACGATTTGGCAGCAGTTAGAGTGTGTGACAGTATTACTGAGTTGCAGCAGTCAGCAGAGAAGTACTGGACTAACTGGCAGGAAGATTGCTGTTTTAGATTAGCTAAAGAGTTCATCATCACTGTCAGCCACAGTGCCACTAATCTCTCGTGCAAGAAAGTCCACCGATGTAAATAGAGAGGCTGATTGTGGGCAGAATTTTGGGAAATTGAAGTGCTTCCAGTGACTTAAATACTCTGGTGCAGAATGCGTGCTCAGATGTTTTCAATAAGACCCTAAACATACACAAAAATGCATCAGAACGCATGGACATATGAGGATAGACACAGTGAAATTGTAGTCCTCCTCTTACTGTTTTTGCATTCATTTTATGGAAATGTGAGTGAAATCACCTGAATTACCTAATGACATCTTTGTCTAACTGTGCTCTCACCATGTCTGTTATCCTTGCAGTCAAAGGCACTGAGGGAGCGCTGGTTGCTAGATGGAGCTCCAGCAGAGGAGGAGACTCAGAAGCGTCTGCATGAGGATGAGGTGAAGACCAAACTTTTAGAGCAAATCATCCTCAGGTGAGCATCTTAAAACCCCCTCGTCTGATTTTTTTTTTTTTGAGACAGTTTGTCCAATTTTATTCTTTTATTTTGAAATTATCTGGTAAATTGTTACAATTTTTCAGTATTAATAAAACAGATATGACAGATATTTTAAGAGTGTTGTAGTTTACACTCAGAATGTGTCAACCTCTCAAGTATGTTACAGAATTTGTTGTCATGAATGACCTACAGATTTATTTTGATCGTGTATTTCCGTCTGTGTGTGTTTCTGAGGTAGGCTTGAGCAAGAGATTGAAGAATTAGAGACAGGCGTACCAGCCAATAAGGGTGTGGCCAAAGAAAATGGAGGTAGGTTTGGTGCCCATAGCAACATATTGTATCATTACACAGGAAACCAGAGAAGTGCAGCCTCTATACATGTGTCAGAAAGAGAAAGTGTTCTCATAATAACCTCTTGATTTACTATATTAAATTGGTTCTCACTGCCGGAGGTCATTAAAAGAATATTTCCTTTCTTTCTTTGTCTTGGTGACTTACCCTGACCACCCTCTTCCCTCATGCTTTTCCCCAATCTCTCAACAATGCTCTGGTGCTCTCTATAGGTGAGAACGGAGTAGTGCAGACCTCTGGTCAGACACCCAAGAGAGAGGTGACAGGGATTGAGGCCAAGCTGCTGGGCCCCAGTCCTGACAAAGCTAGTGCAGACAACCCAGTTACTTTAGTGTTCATGGGCTACAAGACCGTTGAGGAGGAACAGGAGACTCGCACGGCCCTGGGGATGGACGGGGTGGACGGCAATGTCAAAGCCGAGTTTGTTGTGATCGAGGATGGGGAGGAGAAAGCAGGAGGAGATGCTGCCACAGAAGAGCAGGCTCCGCCTAACGGGAGCATGGCAGAAAAAGAGAAGGCGAATGGAGATGGGGAAGAGGGGAAGAAGGAAAAGGAGAAGAAACAAACCTGCAAATGCTGCACGGTCATGTGAGGTGTGTGTGTGTGTGTGTGTGTGTGCGCGTATGTGCGCGTGGGTGGTACACACTTTCACCTTTGCAGGCATGTGTGCCATTGCATGTGTCTGTATTCGCAAATGTGTGTAACTTTTTGTTTTTGTGTGGAAGTGTGTGTCGGGACTGGAAAAAAAAGAAAAACAGAAAGTACAGTTACACAGCCAATATACCAACAATGAGAGCCAATACAAGCTCCAGCTACAGCAAGAACCACAAAGACTCATAAGTACACTTTACTCTTTATTCTTTCTCTGATATGTATTTGACTTTTGATTTCTATTGATATTTTTCTATTTTTCTGTCTTGACATTTATATTGTATTCAGTATGTATATCTTTATTATGGGACTGTGTACTGTAAGTTCATTGGTATTATTGTTGGAAAAAAATGTATTAGCTCTCTGGACTGTACTGCTACTCAGTGGGGTAAATCTGGAAACTTTAAATCATTTAAGTCAAAACAACAAACTATGAAGGACACAGATACTTAGATATATATATATATATATATATATTTCTCTGTGTAGGCCTAACACCTATTTATCGGTCAATTTCATATTGCAATATTGTCTAAGATATTATTTTAAATAGTATTTTAATATATTGATATGAAATTATGTTTTATACAATGTATTTATTGTTTTTGGTTCTATATCATCTCCAACCATTAACTGCATGTAAGCTTGTAAGCACTGCCGGGTTTGCGTCACACTCATACAAGTGTCTGTGTTTTCTTAGACTCATATGTGCTCATATCTTTAGTCACATAAGTCTTTCTATCAGTAACAGTGAGTATAATTGGGATTGTTAGAGATATGCATTATGTTTAAAAAAAAAATCTACACCGAGGAGACAGAGACAAATAGGATCACTAACTATGGTGTTAGTTTGATACTGTATGTGGCACATGTACATTGAAGTCACAGCTGTTGTGTTTTTTGAATACAGCTTTGTTTCTGAAAACATCGCAGCGCCGTGTAAAATGTAAATAAAACAGAATGCAATGATTTGCAAGTCATTTAAACTGTACAGTTATTGGATATAGTACGGCAGGAGCGGAAAAATGTTACAAAATTTGATTGTATTTTAGAAAATGTATGCTCATTTTCAATTTGACTGTGTTATAAGGTTGAATAGTGCACGACTAGGTATAAAAAGTGCCTAACTCCTATAGCAGTAAAAGATGGGAAGATGAATGAATAATTCATTAATTTAAAGGATATGTAAAATTGAAAGAACTTATTAGTCTGTGCACAGATAAGCCATAATTGGTTATGGTATGTGGTGCATTTTGCACATATTGGAGCAGCATATGCTCCCCTCTAGACAAGGCCTTTTTTCAAGGATGGTCTTGCTTATTTCTGCAAGACACTGCCAAATACGCATTGTGCACATTAAGCAATAGCTTGGGCTTGCTACATAGGAAATGAATCCAGGTGCTAAAGATGTCACCCGTTTAAAACCTTTGCCATATTACAAACTGTTGAGCAGATGAAAGTGAGTATCGGGTAAGAAACATTTTACTTACAAAACTGCATAAATTGGTCTCCTAAGTTTTAAAAAAATGCTCAGTCTTGTTTAAAGAAGAGTTGATCTGACATAGCTGGAAATGTGTTGCTGGTATTGAACTAAAAAGTCAGATTCAAAGTTTGGATGTCGCACTCTTTGACATAAAATAAAGGTGCACTTCATTGCATTGTATTTTACTTACATTTGAAGAACTTTCAGCATTTTTAGAAAACGCTTGTAACATGAAATCACTTTATGATTAGATTCATGAGACCATCACACAGTGTTTAGTAAGGCTTAAGTACTTTTGTTCATACAACAGTAGAATCAATGTACGTCTTAATGAGGTAGCACTGCATGAAGCCTTGCAACTTTTTCAACTTGTCACTTGTTAGGTCTTGAGCATACATTGTCACGTTCACATGAATGTAAATCAAGGGGTTAAATTGGGATTCATCCTACCATCATGAGAAGAGGGGGGCTCGTACAGCTCACCATGAAAAAAAGTGCTTTTTGTCTTTATGTACCAAATAAAATTTGATGAGTCTATGATTTCACTGTGTCTTGGTTGGCTGGTGGTTTCTGTTCTGCTCGCTCCCAGTTTAACCCCTGACTTCTTGTTTGTAGACCTGGGCCTAATCGTACTTGAATAGATTGACAAAGAAAAGAAAATAATTTTTTGCAAATATTAGTAATCTCTGGACATATTATAAAAAATTGTGCTGTATCCGTGCATTGAAGCTTTTAGCTTTTTTATCATTATTATTACAAGTTGTCTAAATTGTAGAAGAAAAATAATCTTAGCCACATTAAATGGCAAACACAATATGCAAAATAAGCCCCCAAAAAAATTAACTATTGAAATACATTTTGGCCCTAGTCTCCATATGTGTTTGGCAGATATATGCAGTTATGGATGATCTGGGTTCTTAATGCTATACAGTACTATCAATGCTTCTCCTCCCAGGTTCATCCATGTCTCTGAATTGCCTACATGTCATCGCCATTATTTCCTCACTATGCTGTTTGTCATTGTCAAGTCATAGCCACGCCCTCTATGCTTGGAGACACAGTTAGAAAAAAGAAAACTGAAGTTGGTGCTAATCTTGTCTAAAACTTTCCATCCACCAACTATTGTTCATCTTGTTCCATGTGTCCTACTCAAACTGCTGGTAAGGGGGATTCTACTGTCTCCTGCTTGATGAATAAGAGTCTTTCTAAACCTTCAGTGCCAGATGCATTCTCTCAAGTCCTGCCTAATTTTAACATCAGAGAAATGATCCCTTCTTACATTCCTGAGGGAGGACAACAGGCATGGATGGTGAAGTTCTAGTCTATGTACAGTTCCACAATAATTGTACAACTTCATTTCTTATATTGCCTCTCATCCTTTTTTTTTCTATGGCCTCTTTGCAAGGCAGTATATTGTATTTGATGTGTGTATTTTTAAAAAAAAAAGAAAGATTAATACATCTGTGTATTGTCGGTGCCTTTGTCAGGTTCATTTGATTGGACTTGTCTGTTTGCCGCCATTTTTAGACGGGGGTTTTTCTTGCTGTGCTCCTGGTCACGATGACCCACTGGAAACAATGCCTTCTACTCCGAAGGGTCACTAGGATATTAGAATACTTCACTCATTTATCAAATGGTAGCTACAAATGAACACAGCTTGGACAATTGGTAATATGCAGACTACTGTTGAGGTCTCCAGGAAACTTTGTATCATGTATTAACTTTTTTGAAATTGATGATATCACTTCAACTAACAGATTTAGGTTTTTTCTTTATTGTTTGTTTTTTGGTTTTGTTATGTTTTCTAATTACAAACATGCAAGAAACGAATCAAAACCAACCTTAATCCAATGCTTAACATTTTCTGGAAATGCAAACTTTATACACAACACTAACTGATAGCCAGTGTATATACAGTACATGCCTGTATGTCTATATGCATATGTATAGATAAAACTGCATACATTTGGTGAGCTAAAGCTTTGCTTACTAGTGGGTCTCTGGGGCAGCAGCAGAAAAAACAACCTTGTGTTAGACCAATGCCTGTTCATCTATTCTGTGGTCGTCTAAATGTTTAATCTTGAATAAAACTATTGTTTGTTTACAGCAAGTCAAATAAGTGTGTATGTGCTAACCTATTGTAAGCCGTGGTTACAAATGTGTGTGGTTTTGCCATCTGATAGAGTCACAGATCGGGTAAAGGACACCCTTCTGGGGAGATAAACATGCAGAATCTATTATTGGGCTTCTGTATAGAGAAAAGATGAAGCAAGAAGAAGCAAAGTCAAAGATGTAATTTTAGATAGTAATGTACGGGGAACACATTAATGGAATTTTAGACTGGATGTATCCTTTAACTTTATCATTTTGTAGCATGCACTACACAGAATATGCCACCAGGGAGCATACATCTACCACTTTTTAATTCAGCACTTAACACTGCTGTAAAATATTATATTAAGTGTGTGTGTGTGTGTGTGTGTGTGTGTGTGTGGTAAGAGGGTTAATTAGGGACACTAAGAAGAGAAGGAAGCATTTTAATGGCATTCATAATTAGGGGGTCAGGTATGCATTATTCACCATATCTATAATCATCTTGCTTTAACCTGCATACATATATCAGATTGTTTATATCTGATCAATTGAAATCTAAAACTATTCTTGAGGCCATTATGGATGTGGTACATTCCATTAGCAAGTGCATTCTGAATGAGAGATTTTACTATCGTGTTGTTTTTAGATCATGCTGTTGACACAGGCATAAATAAAATCCAATGTCCCTGAAATAGGATATTTGAGGTCATTGGAAAATAAAATTAAAGGTAAAAGAGAGTCCCAACACAATTATCTATTGAAGTATGGGGCAGATACGTCTTACAAATCAACACTTAAGAAAAAGCAAAATCTAATTGCTGCCATGCTATCAGTCACTACCTTTTCCCTGTGTTGGGCAAATCCATTCTTCAGCCATCGTATTATCATCCTCAAATTAGGAAAAGTACACAACCATAATAAAAGAACATAGCTCCTTTTTCTTTGAAAATCCAGCCTCACAAACCCTAACCCTAACCCCCATGAGATGAATGTGAAATTAAAAAGCAGCCCTCAGTGAAGCAACAGTGTTTTAAATAATCAAGAAACAAATCAAAAGCCATTTTACTACATCACCAACTGTGACTGTTTTCCATAATGTATGAACGAAATAAAGCAGAGCTTTGCTTATACTATGATTCCCTACTTTAAAAAAACTGTTTTGTTTTTTAGCTTCTTTTAGAACCTACATCTTATAACCTATAGACTTCACCTAGTTTCATTGTAACCAAAAGCAGTTTTCTTTTGTAATTTTAAACAGCATGGGGTCTCTGTGACTTAAAACCTTGTGCTGACAACATTTGGTATCAGAGCCGTTAGCATCTGGAACCACACCAAAATCACATCTGTTGTTCACACATTACACTGAGATCTGATGTTACTTGGGTACCCACTATGTCACTTTAGACAGAGCAGACCTCTTTCCCAATTCCTAATGCTAACTTTGCTCTGTATTTGGCAGTGTAGTTTTTTTTTTTTTTTTTTGAATAATTCATATTCAAAGTAATCATAATTCTTCCAACACTTCTAAAATGGCATGTGTGTATAGAAGGTTGTATTGAAGCACTGAGGCTTAGCTCTTAGTGACATTTCTCTTTTCTACACCCTTGGAATGTTCTTTGCAAAGCTACATTTCATGCAACTACAGGTTATATTTTACACAACTGCATTCATTTAACAGTTTTAACCATATTTGGCAACTTAAATGGACATCAAATTTGGCTTCCCTATAGGGAAGCATATATGCTTCTCTGTATTGTATGTCTTTCTCCCATCCAAACAGCAAAGATCAGGCCCCACTCCTGTGCTCATAACATCAAAACTAGCAGTGATAACTTGATGAACATTGCTTAAATTGCACATATGTTTAGTTTTTACTGTGAGTCTTATTGCTGTTAAAATTGATTTAGTAATCAATAATTTTTTCCTTAGTTAGTTTTGATGGAATTGCATCAAAATAAGAGGCTGCATCAGTAATGCTATTTTTGACTTCTTATATATGTTTACCTGTTGTTAGGCTCCATTAAACACTACACTTATGGGATGAAATTCTGTATAAATTCGGAATATATCAATCTAAATGCACTTCCACAGTTGAAAACACTTCCTTATTAGACTATTAAGTTTATTTGAGTGCACCTGTTATCAGTCGAAGTCCCAAAGCTAACTAATAATTCTTAAAAGACTCTTTGATAATGATGCTCTGGAAATTTGCCGCGGCCCTGTTTTTTTCACAAAATGATAGTTGTCTTGTCCAATTGCAGCTCAGGTACCCGCTTGTCCCCGCCCATTTTTAGCTCTTGGAAGTGCCTCGACTAATCAGCGCTCGCCTCCGTGTGTTCAGCCATTTTGTAAGAAAATCAAGCAAGTCTGCCGCCCTACCTTCGCTTCAGACCTGCAGTTTTTTTCTTGTGCAATGGACGGGTAAGTGAAAAGAGCCACACTTAAGATTTATATTTTTAAGACAAACGGTCGCGGAGTAACTTCTTATCTTATTACGGTTACTTATTTGTATACTGCGATGTTTAAGGGGCCTTCGCTTAACCGTCGAAATAGAAAAGTTTACTTGAACCAGTTTTTTTTTGTCATCAAAACATGCAACAGTTAGCAGGAGCGTAAGCTAACTAGCAGCTGCTAGCCGTGGCTTGCGTTGGGCTAACAGTCATTACTAACATGAATGTTTTAATGGAGTTATTTTATTTATTTATTTTTGTAAACGGTAGTAACTGTAAACAATAGCAACTTAATGTGAGTTATGATATGATCTGAGGTCTTTCTTTAAGCAAGGCAGCGAGAGCCTGTTGTTTGCTAAGGCGGACATTAGTTTTTGGCTAACTACCTTTGTAACTTGGTTTCACGGGAACTCGAGCGCAAGCTAAAGCAACGTGTCTCATTTCCGCATTCATTTGTCTGCGGAGCGCCAGGGCCATGTTGAAGATGTCTGGCCTTAACGTTTGATTGAATCAGGGACTTCTACACCGAGTTATCTAATCGCAGTAGGATACATGATAGCGTATTGTTTAGTACAAACGTGTGCTTCTTTTATGATCACCTGATTTCGATAGTTTGAAGGGATACGAAGTTAGCGCACAGGCAGCTTTGAATTCGCCCGTGGTGTGTGTTTTATTTTTATATATATATATATATATATATATATATATATATATATTTATATTTATATTTGTGTGTGTGTGTGTGTGTGTGTATTTATTTATAGTTTTGTTTT
>VOQJ01017756.1:11650-33326 GCA_015052665.1 Apistogramma diplotaenia | reverse complement strand
GGGGGGTGGTGGGGGGGGGGGGGGGGGGGTCTTAATTTAAAATGACACATAAGGAATAAAAAGCTCTTAGTTTAATGCAGAGTCAAAAATACTCTCGTCTGAATACTTTCATGGGATTGTTTTTGGCTGTAAAGCCTTCACGTAGTAAAGGAAAAACAAGTCTGCAGACTGAACCTGCCACCGTGAAGCCTGTGTACTGTGGAAAACCCTACCTGCAAGCCTTTTAGTAACAAAGATTTGTGCAAACGTAACTCAAAAGAAAAAGATCCACAGCAATCCTATGTGATAATCTCCCGAGCAGTTTTATGAGCACAGGGGAAAAGCTTGTGTCTCTCAGATTGTTTCCTTTTTTTTTTTAAAAAGTGCCGCTCAGTGACCATCATTCAGAGTAAAATAACAAAATATACTCTTGGCAGGCGAACAAAGAACCAGCTTAGCTTAAAAATACTCTCTAGCTTATGAGCTTATTAGAGCTCCAATTGTAAAACCTGATAAACCTAACCTTCTGTTTTGGCTTTCCTCCACCTGCACGGTGACTTATTTCTTCAGATTGTTTATGAGAGCAGAGTCCTCCGAGGAATCCTTGTCCGACGGTCGCTGAATGTGTTTATGCTGCTCATTCCAGCTGGATGTGTTTCTATTTGCAAAACAAGACGGGGGATTCCCAACTCAGCTTAAAGTGTCTCAGGATACTGTGCCAAGCATTTTTAAAGCCAGACATTAACAGAAATGAAGAAAGGGGCACACTTTATCACCCGCACCCAGTCTTTGCTGCTGGCTCTGACTTTACAAGCTCCAACCAGGGAGCACAACTGCACTTTCTTCCTTGCCAACGTTTCCATCCATACATTCATTTGTCCCTTATATCCAGTACACTCATCTTCAGCTGTCCAACCACTTATTGAGAACACGTAAAAGTATGTACTGCTCCCAAGCCCCAATTCTCATCCCCCGCTGGTGTCCTCTTCCTTTCCAGTAGCGTCTGCAGACCTCTGCTTAACCTTTAAGTCTTTGTCCAACAAAAAGAGCGGCGATACTGACGAGGGTCACCGGAACTCATAGATTGCTGCGCTGTGCTCGGGAACGTGGGTGAGGTTTAAAGACTGGTACCTACAGTGTAAGGAGAGAGCATATGTTAGCATGTACATCAGCACTATGCAAGAAATACAGATCTAAGAGTGATGATGCAAACTTTGGGGTTCCATTCTAAAAAAACAACAATGAATAAGGTTACAGGTGAGCAGAGCTGTCCTGCTGCGGTCCTTGTACTTAATTAACATAATGCACTTATGAGAGCCAGATCTATGCATATTATTACACCAATATATTGGTGTTCATTTTGAATATGAGGCAAATAAAAAAACTTTAGTAAAGGAAGAACATGCAAACTCAACAGTGATAGACCCCAGTCAGCCAGCTGGTGGATTTGAACCCAGGACCTCCTGAGTGTGAGGCAGTGGTGCTAACAAGCACAGCACTGCGCTGAACGTACACTGGCTTAACTGGTGACTAGCGACCTGTGCAAGGTGTACCGTGACGCTGACCCTCACCAGCCCCCACTCCCACAACCCGGAATAAGTGGAAGAAATTAAATTGATGGATGTATGGATGGAAAACTTTGAATTTGAATGCATAAAAAGCAGTGTGGTGTAATTTAATGTCATCATATAGTATATATGTTTGTTAATGGTTTGGGTAAACGGCCTTTCTGGGCAGTGCAGTAAAAAACAAAAACAGCACACACACCAGTGAGCCAGTGCTGACGTATTGATCGTGACTGTTCACAGCTCAGTGTGATTAAATGCCCCAACATTGGAAAGCCTCATCGTGCACAATTACGAGTTACCCAGTTCATAAAACACGACTCTGATGAGCATTTCACTGATGTGCAGGAGAGTTTAGCCTTTTAGGCTCCGTGATGTCCTGGAACAACCACGTATCACCAAAATATCAATTTTCACATGCTAAGCAAAACAAGCTCCATTTTCAGCTCAGTGAAAATGCATTTTTCACATGATCCCAGTTTTTCCAAGTCATTTATTCATATCTTAAGATAGTATATTTAAGATTTTTAATGATATCAAGCTCCTCTTCTTTCCACCATATCACAGCTGCATGATGCAAATGATCAGTCGCATGAATGTCACATGTTGGCTGATAACCATTTGAAATCTGTGGCCACTTTTTAAATCTTGCATACAATAAACATCGTCTGCTTTGGTCGGCCAGGAGAACAAATCTAAAATGGAAATGGTTTGGAAACAGCAATAGCTAAACTGTTATACACAGAAGCAGGTGACAGAAATGCCGGAAAAATGTTAAATAAAAATGAAAACACTAAAAATAGAGTACACGCAGGCCTAAGTTAACCACATAGATTAAAACACCCCAAACAGTGGTTTGGACCGTCTGCTTTGTGTATTTAAAGTTACACATTTTAAATTGGAGCTGTTTGAAAAAGCCACGGTAATTTCATTATTTAGGGATGCTGTAGCTCAGGAGGCAGAGTGCATCGTCTATTAATTGGAAAGATTGTCATTTGTTAGTGTCTGAATTTTAGATAGAAGCACTACACAAGTCCATGCGAGGACTTGAAAGATGATGCAGAAAAGCTGGAAACAGATTTTCCAGCCAGTCTTGGACACAGCAACTTCTCAGAGGCAGGGCCGCCTTTTAATAAATCCTAAATCGAGGCAACCTTGTATCGTAGTAACTTGTATTGTGCTACGTTACCATTCAGAGCTCCTGTGGTAGTAGTAGCCCTCAATTGTTGCTGTGGATTTCTGGAAGCAGATGTAGTAGAATCCAGCAAAGGAAGCGCCGCTGATGTCCTTTATTGTGTGGTCTGGGACCAAAAACTGCTCCTGAAGCAGGCAGGTGAGAAAGATCAGCACATGCATAAAAACCTACTACAGAATATTGTGAACTGTTTGGCAGTCTTACCTTCCACCGCATGAAAATATAGTCAGAGTTCTTAAGATCCTCATAGTCAAAATCATCAGAGTTGAATGTCTTTGCATACTGGTAGAAGGCCTGAAACTTGCCCTTGACACACAAAATACACAGAACAAGTCAGTACGGATCAGTGTGCTGAAGAGCACTTTTTGTAGTTTACACTACAAAAAGGAGCAAGTTTTGACATTACCCAGTGCTTACGATCCACGTCCTCATCAGCATCCCATTTCCGAGTAAGAAATGGCCTTTTCCTACTAATGATCTCTCCAGCAAAGAATGTGGTCAGAGTTGGATATTCCTACACGAGCAAACAAAAGCAACTGAAGACAGGTCTGATCATTTCTACTCTAACAGCAAATGACAACAATCAGGCCGGTCCATTTAATGTTCAATTACCATAAAAGACCTTCCTTTATTAAATAAAACACGGCAGAAAGTGATCATTTACGTCCTGATTTACAACAGGTTTGTATAATAAACTAAAACAATTTCACAGCTAGGTCAACGCTGCATTCACAAAGTGGAAATTCACATTTTGCAATCAACAAGTGTCGTTACATTCTGGGATACAAAGATGTGAGTTATTACCCAATAATTACCTCTATAATAACTGAGAACACTAATTATACTACATATTGAGTTGACTGTGTGAAATAACTGTCAACGCACCTCCTACAAAGGCACTGTGTTGTGGTCATTTTGCCAATGTGATTATAAAATCTTATTTATACCACCTATGAAAGGTCACAGGTGTGATATCCACCACCACAGAAAAACGATGCCTTAAAAGGAGAGAGCCTGAAACGGTTAATTTCAGGCAGAGGACGAATATAAGGGGAGTAAGAATTATTCTGAAATTTTAATCATGCAAAGCTACTCTAGTGGTGTCAAAGAATATAAATATAGAGCTAAAAATAAGTATTGTAGATCTAAATTTTTAAAGAAATGCACAAAAATCAGTCATCACAACTGTCAATGACAGCTGGAAGTGTCTTGTTTAATCTTCTGACAAAGTGTGAAGTGTCATCATGCCAACTCTCCTTTTCTCTGAGTGCCAGTGAGTCTTGTGCAATGGTTTAAGAAGATATCTAAAACACCTGAAATGAATCCCCTGTAAAGAAATTCCTCTTTGTGTAGCACTCATTTCAAACGAAATCGGCCTGACTTTGTAAATTTAGCCCTAAAGGAAGTCTCCTAGAATCACAAATTTATCAAACAGACTAAAGATCAATTTTAAGGAAATGATTTTATCTGTAACTAAAGACTTGTCTTGACTTTAGTTTATCTTCTGGTTATGCGAGTTCAACCCTGTGATGAGCTGGGCCTCTCTTTACATCTGGTACAACGCAGCCTCAACACGGCACACAAGCTGTGCATTTGACTCTGTTTGTTAACTCAATATTTAGCCCACCAAAACCCACATGTGGGCTGTATCCCATCTTCTCTACCTTTGCAGTGATTTTTGGAACAATGTGCATGTGCATGACAGTCCGATCAAAAAAAAAAAGGAAAAAAACTGAGTTGCACGGCCACGGTAACTGATCTGCCTCTGGGGAAGTGTGCAGGCACTGATTCAACTTTGAATTTTGCATCATATCAAAGAGCTCTTGAAGATGATTTTGAAAAATTCAAATGGAACGAGAAATTGACATTTCAACAAGACAATGAAGAGCTCAAAAATAAGTAATAGATGTTTATGGCAGAGCCTAGTCAAAGCCCAGATTTAATTAGAACTGAATGGAGATTTAAAAAGCACAGTAAGTGCAAAAAAATATCTTTAAACACACTGCAACTGAAAGAATTTTAAACAAGGATGCAAAAATGCCTTCGAGAAGTTAGTTCTACTACTCTGGGCAAATCTACCTTCTGCTACAGGTGTACTTACTTTTCTCATAGTAAAAATGTAACATTATTGATATGCTGCTTGTAAACACTAGCATTTTTGTGTTGTTTACTGTATTGCCTTTTTCTGTGTGGTCTGTTATCAACTTTTGCTTGTACAAAAATGTTCACAACAATTTCCATGAGCGCTGTAGCCAGACTTAAATTATTTATGCTCATGGTTTAATAAAGGGAATCGCCTCTCTCACCTCTGTTAGTCCTTTTATCTTCAGGTAGCCGCACAAGTAGGAATCCTCCATGGTCACATGCTTTAAAAAGAAGAAATTTTTGACATTAATTTTTTTACCTGCAGAAGACAATTCCTTGTACATTAAATTGGAGTCAAGGGTTTTTTTTTATAAAGCCAATATTACATTTCCATCAATAGCCTCAAATATTTTTAAAAAATTCCCATAGAGGTGAATGTTTGTGTAGGCCTTCATATCAATTTCAAATACCCCAATCCGTATTTATAGTAATAAATTACTTAAGTAATATAAAAATATTAAATAAACATTAACGAGTTTAAAATGGATTTGTATGCAGTCGCAGGCACTGCTCATGGAACTGCTACAGAGCACGACAGGGCTGATTTTTCCAGCTGCCAATCATCACACCGCCCGTTTGACAGATGACCAAACGGCTCTGACATTTGGATTGAATAAAAAAATACCGGCTTCACAGCCCCACCTGCAAAACAACCTCAACATCGTAAGAGTTTCCTTTGCTTTTCTGGTGGCCCCTGAATTTGGAGCCGCTGTACAGGAGCGAAGTGACAACACCGGGCTGCTGCGTGTTTATCGGCGGCGGCGGGATAAGTGAGGCCGAGGATGTGAAGGCCGCGGCGGTGGAGTCGCTGAGGTATCCAGCAGGGACAGGCATGGCTCCCGCTTCGCTGACTGGGCACCGAGCGCGGGCAATTGCCGTCGAGGCGTGGTACTCTGCCGGCGTCTACTAAGAGGTGGCGGAGAGCCGAAGAGGTCCAACAACATCCAAATTCCACTTAATTCCTCTACAGTTGAGTTTACCAGCCACCAAGCCACCAAAAAAGTGGACTTCGACGCGGCGCTGTAGCCAGCAGCATCCGCTCCTCTCGTTGGTCAACTTAGTTTAGCCTACGAAGATCTTCAAAGCTCATTGGTTCAACGGGCGGAAGGTTTTGTGGGAATATTTGGGTGTAGTTTTTCTCCTGTTGTGTAAGGATGTGTAGCGCAAGTGTAGAAGCACTTTGGAAACTACATTTCCCCAAAAAACTAGAAGAATTTACGACGCTGTCAAGCGCCGAAGGTCACACGCGTGTTTTTGAACACAAGAGCTGCTTATCGTTGAGTAAGAAGTGAACACTTGATAAATGCTGAAAAAATAAGATTTGATGCTCGTAGGAAAATACTTACTCGCGTGATGCGACATCTTGTTAAATGAGGACGTGTCAGACACAGGTAGCTCGCGGGTCTGTTTGCCTCTCAGTCAGCTTCACTTAAAAGCATCACATCTGCACCTACTTTCCGATATGCTGAGGTGTATTGTTAGGCTACAGAGTCATTTTGGAAATGCTCTTTCCCTCAGTAAACTGCGCCCAAGAAAGCAGCACTACGAGTGCGCTGCCAGGTACTCCGCAGTCGTAGCAGGTAAAAGGAATAACCTCTTTGAATCAAACCTCTGACTTCTGCAAAGCATTTGTATCATTTAACCCTGCTGTGGCGTTTTTTCTGTTCATCAGAGAGAAGGAGATTTTATCAAGATGTCAGCATATCTCAAGGGGAAGGTATGTGTCACATGTTCATTAGTAATCCAGTTAAGTATAGTATTGTAGTAGTAGTTTTTTTCTATCTTCATACTCGTCATTCTTTAATTTAATGAATATCTTAAAAAAAATACACATTTTATGTAGGTGGCCTATATGAAATAAACCTAGACCGAAGGAAACTGAAAACTCCAGGAGGGAAGCTGTTCACTGTGCCAAATGAAGCCCTGGCCATCGGTGTTGCAACAGAGTGGGATGCTCAAAGGGACACACTCAAGTTCTACACCATGCATTTGGTACGGCATTTAGTAGAGTAGTAGTAGTATTAGTAGAGTTTGTCTGTTTGTTTTTTTTTTAGATTTAACTGTGGGACGTGAGTTACATGAAATAAAGTGCAGTAATACCAGTTTTATGATATATAACCATCTTCAGAGAAAAAGAAAATTTGACTCTTATTTGTGATAAGGCTTATATGATGTGGTAGGTCATGTGTAATAAATGCATAGTATCTCAGATCCAACAGCTTGCAGGATGTTTACTTCTAATTTACCTGTGACATGATATTTATGACTTTAGTTGCCAACTAGAAATTAAGCTTACAAAAATATTAATGTTGGTAAACTCCTCCTTTTAGACTACCCTGTGCAACACAGCTCTGGACAATCCCACCCAACGTAGCAAAGAACAAATGATCACTGCTGCGCTTAAGTTTCTGGAGACTGACACCATCTGGTATGGCGCTCATATGCTTTTTTTTAAAACATAAAATCAAAATACATAAATAAACTCATCTCCATACATATCCATATACATCTACACAGTCCTTATGTCATATTAAAACCCATACACATTCATTGTTATAGGTATTTGATACATATTTGATTCTAAATTTACGCTGCTGTACAGTTAACTGTTTCTTTAACCATGTGTGCTTTCCTGGCTATAATAATTGTGTTACTAAAGTGTTATCCTTCCACACTGTTGAATATCACATTTTTACGGCGATTTCCTCATAGAAGCCTGTGATTCGTTGATTTTATGAATAAATCAGTGCTTTAATACCCACAAAAGAGAAATGAAAACAATATAAACATCTTGCTGGTTATTTCCTGAGATGCCCGCGTTTTCCTTTGTTGCTTAAATATAGTTTGTTCCAGCTGGCTGGAGTTACTCAGGCCCGAATGTTGTAGTAAGTTTTGTTTTGTGTAGTTACAGAGTAGATGAGCCCCACGGTTTAGTGGAGCTGCAGAAGAATGAGTGGGACCCTGTGCTGCAGTGGATTGAAAAAAGGTAACAGCTTTAGTTCTTGTTCTATTTGCTGCTGTTTTGAAAGTGAAATATTTTCACAGAGCAATTTACAGCTTTTGAGATGTGAAGATATTCATGTTATTTCTAATTTACTGATCCAAGAGACAAGAACAAACCTTTGACTCTATTATGCAAACTAGAAGAAATCCCCAGCTTTTTAGGTAGTTTGGTACCTTCAGCTGCTGCCTCATTTGCGAAGGAAATTAATTTGGTGCGGATTTTAACTTCCTGACACAGTGCTCCCATTTGTCCGGTATTGGGACTGGCCCTTGGAGTGCCATATTAATGTGCACTTTTTCATGGTGTAACCTTCATGCACACTACTTACAGTTTCACCAAATTCATGCTCTTAATGTAACATTCAGGTCAAATCATTTAGCAAAGTTGTTAAGTTTAAATTTAAATTCTCAATGTTGAGCAATTCTGCACACAAAATGATAAAGAAAGAATATCGCTTTGTTACATACCACTTTTATCTTATGAGATGGTGCTGATCATGGTGTTATTGGTCATGATTATAGAGGTAAAGCCCCCGTTGGCTCACTCGTACATTAAGGAGTTGTGGTTTGAGCCTTCAACAACCATTATGCTAAAGATAGAAATGTGGTTTGTGCTATGAATTGCTGATACTTATTAATGATTTTTATGGTCATGGTTACTACTCATAGTACTCTTGAACTCAAGCACTTTAATTTAGTGGTGAACAAGATTAATTTGTTCTGGATTTGACTGGTTTCAAATCTCATTTGTTTGTGCAATAGCACCAACCTGTGATTCAGAAACCCATCACTTCCCATCTCTACTTTTCACATTACAATAACCTGCGAAGCGTGAAAGTCACTGACATTGTCATTTGGAAACAGTTGTAAGCGCTTTCCTCAATTTTTGATTTTTCCACAACTTCATCACAGATATGATGTCAACATCGGCTCCTCATCCAGTATTTTGGGTCCTGACATTCCAGAGGCAACCAAAGACACATTACGGCAGCATCTCAAGTCCTACAACTTCTGGTCCCTGACAGGTCAAACTTCCCTTTCCTTAACAGTCAGCTCTTCTTTGGACCTCATTAGATGGGAGGTCCCTTTATCTGTTGCTTTTCACTTTTTTGGTAACTAACTGGCGCAGTTGATAACGAGGAGCAGAAAACCTTTTTCAAATGGAAATGGTTCAATGTTTAATCCCACAGTTTTGGGTGATATGTAATTTAATTGACTGGAAATATCCTAATGCGACGTTTGACATTAGTGTTGTGGTTCCTGTGCAGGACTCGAATATGTGATCACCCAGCTGAAGTCTATTTTGTTGTCACTGGGCATGATCGACAGACATCTGAGTGTGGAGCAGGCTGTGTTGCTCTCCAGACTGGAGGAGGAATACCAGGTAGGAAATTGCTTGTTTACTTTGCAGACGTCTGATGGTCTTTTAGCCAAAAATCAAGCTAGTCAATCTTCTTAACATGTCTTTGTTTTTTGTTTTTTACTTCACAGATTCGACGCTGGGGTAACGTGGAGTGGGCCCATGACTACGACATGTATGAGCTGAGGGCACGGACTGCTGCTGGTGCTCTATTTGTTCACCTCTCATCCGAGAGTTCAACTGTCAAACGCAAACTTCTGCAGGACTGAAAAGGATTAGGAACACCTACTGAGAACGTCCCTACCACATGTCTGTATCCATACAAAGACCCCATATTCTGTTTGTTCTGTTTAGCAGTGACAGCTGCTCCGTCAGTGATCTGTTATACAGTCATCCCACTCCAGTTAAACATGCTGGCCCTCCTTTTTGCAGTGTTTACATGTAGCAGCTGCCAAGCGTGACACCCTTCACAGAGTTTCCAGTTGGTTCTAAATCACCCGTGACATTTTGGACAGTGACGCATTGCCTCAAAAGAGTAGTGAAGATTTCTGTTGTCTCTCTCATGGTGGAGTGATAATTCCATATTAGCTCAGCATTGCAAAGCAGATGTGCTCATCCTAACTGGACACTGTTCAGTCTATGCTAACTGTGCTGTGTAATGTCGGGTAGCAGCAAAAATGTGAAAAATATAAACTTCATTAAATTCTGAACTCTGATTACTTTTGTGTAATTATTTAACCATGTTATATATGTCAAGGATTTTTGTTTGTTAGTGAAGAGTAAACCTGAAGTATGCACAGAGACAGCCTGTTATCAGTAATATCCTCTCTGCAAAGATTGCTCTTTGCAGGATTTATCGGGTTTTTTTGGCTGACATACATTAAAGTACTAAATAAATGGAATCATGTTTGTGGGTGTAATTTATATTTACTGGTACCAAAGGTTTTGTTTTTTGTAAAGCAAAACTTAAGCAGTTTTAAAAAATTACTCAAATGTCATATTTATCTGATTAATTATAAACTTTATGTAGTGTTTTTCTTATAATTACAGAGTAACAAAACTTCACAGAAATGTCATATAATGGGAAAAAATACCAGAAATGAAAATGAAAAACTAATAATTAAAAATGTTTTTTCTATGTCAGCCTTAACTAATACGACAATTAATGTTACTTTCATAAAACATCAGTTGCAACCTTTGATTCTCTTTATTTACAATCGCCCAACACTCATAATGGGTGTTGTTGCTGTCCAATCACGCTGAACGTTTGGATCTTTTCGTCCAATGACGTTGATGCGTATGTGGGACTTGCTGGATGTTTCCTCATGTATCATCGTTATCAACCCATGGACTGACTTGTTTGTTGTCGAGCAAGATGGAGTTCCTTTTGGGAAATCCTTACAGCACCCCAGTGGGACATTGTATTGGTACGTAACTAATTGTTTAGGAGACGACATCACGGTCTATACATCATATGTATATAATGTGTCTATTTTATGTAATAGTCATTTACGGGTTTGCTATCTTTAGCATGCTAACGTCCCTGAATGAGTTTCTCTACAGCTGGAAAGCCAGCGTTAGCCGCCTAGCTAACTATTAGTTACGGCAACATCTGCTGTCATCGTGCAAGCTTTTTCGTTAACACACAAAATGTGTGCTTTACGCCATCGTCTGTTTGGCACAAACCGTTAACAAACACAATTACTTCTATTTCAAACAATGACAAACAGCTAAGTTAGCTAACAGTTGCAGTAGCTAGCCACCAATCATCGTCACTAAAATTGGTGCGCTGTTTTTAAGACGTTATTAAGGCGATTTTCTTAAGTAAGTACACCTGTGTTTCAGAGAGAGCCACTGATGGTTCCCTACAAAGTGAAGACTGGACTCTCAACATGGAAATATGTGACATCATCAATGAAACAGAGGATGGGTGAGTATCCTGAGAAAATCAATGAATAACCACATGACGTGTTGATTAAATGCTCAGTACACTGGTTTAATTTTGCCCTCCGTGCACCTGCGTATTTTAAATTATGGAGGACTGCAAACATGATCAAGTAGTATTTCCTTTCCCTTTTTTTTCTGTATCTGAAGCATAATCAGTGAGGCAGTCTAGCACTGACTGTATGAGGTAAATTTATGCGAGGCCTCATCTTATCTCTTTGCTCCATTAACCTTGTACTGAATGTTTAAAACTGGTGTGTGAAGTCCAAGTCTTGTTTGATCAGTGGGTTGTAAACCAGATTACGTGGATCTGGCCCAGCAAAGTGTACTGTAATAAGAGGTCTGCGTGTCTTTTGTCTGCGATGAATGCAATGGGTGTAACACACCCACTGATATAAGGCTGGTTTGCTCTCTTAGAAATAGAGACAGAAAGTTAGCCATTTATTTTTTCAGAGCAGAGCAGCCACAGTGCGACATTATTATTGACACACGCTTCTCATATTTAGCTTTCCAACATTTGCCATAGTGTCTGACATCTGGTTAGTGCCTTTGAAAATGGCAGGTAAAGCTTTCAGCTGTTAGCTTATTGGTAATTTTTTCGTCATAGTGCATTTAAAAGCGATAGCCAGTCATGCTATAATGTGTTATTGTGTATTTAATGTGTGCTTTGACTTGTGTTCATATTGCAGGCCAAAGGATGCCATTAAAGCAATGAAGAAAAGGCTAAATGGCAATAGGAACTATAGGGAAGTGATGCTGGCTTTAACAGTAAGTTCACATATAGCAAGCAAATGAATAATTCACTGGTGTGTTTTTTTTTCTGTTACATAGGTACAATCTTCATGTCTTTTATATATCAGGTATTAACTTGTTTGTATAACATAATTTGCTTATGCAGTTTGCAGTCCAGCACATTATCTTCCTTCCATATCTCAGTTAAAATCTTTAAACCTTTCGATAAGAGAAGCTGGTTCACTGATGGCATCTTTGCGTCTGTCAGGTTCTGGAGACATGTGTGAAGAACTGCGGCCATCGTTTCCATGCTTTAGTGACGAGCAGGGACTTTGTTGATGGCGTGCTTGTTAAAATTATCTCTCCCAAGAACAACCCACCTACCATTGTTCAAGATAAAGTACTCGCGCTGATTCAGGTAAGATGATGGTAAAAGTGAACGCACCAAGCTTGTACCCAAATTGTTATTTAAAACATCCGTATCATAGGGCCCGAAATTTCACAAACCACGCATCCCTAATATATTTTCTTCTGCAAAGGTGTACGTCAGTGTGAGAGAAAATGAATATTTGTGATTGAGTCAGTTTGTGAGAGATACAGCTCATGGAGTCGGTGTTTAATATGGTGTATGTGGCTGCTCAGGTGGTCTTTCATCCTGAGGCATAGTCTCAGGTAAGGCACACTGTCTCCAGGGCTCCAGCCAGTAGCAGCTCTAGTTACCTCTCGCAGCTCAGATAACCCAGCAAGGTTCACGTGGGTTGCTCTTATTTCCACCAGGGATGCTGTGTGTCCACAGCTTACATCATGGATCCATGAAGAACATACCATTGCTTTGAGGGAGAAGCTAGCAGCCAATTTTTTTTTTATTTCTTGTTTATTTAGTAGTCAGAGAAACATGCTTATGACATGATGGTCAGGTGGGAAAAGTGTGTGGGAATATTTATGGTGCAACAGTACCTCAATGCAACAACTGGGGTGTTGTTGACATTTTAGTAAGATATTTAAAACCCAGTTGGGCAACAGGCTGTGATTGTGTTGGTGCACCTCCCTAACAACCTGTCTGATCTCTCAGGGATTTACTCTGTTTACTCTGGAGCTGATAAAAGTTAGCAGGTGTGCAAATTTCATAGGCTTTACAAGTTAAACTTCCATCAGCTTTATGACTACTTTGGTGACCTGCATTTATTTTGGGCTGGTATTTTGTCTTGTATTGAAGCTGTTGTAATGGCTCACACCGTCTACCTTCTGCCAAGAGAGAAGCCAAAAGCTTTGTAGTTTGCTGACTGAATATATTCAGGGCAGGCAAACAAATATGATCAGAGAACAGGCTCCTTTTACTATTCTCACATCACTTGCTCTGTTTGCCTACTCAGCCCTCCCTTTTACCCATTTGTTTTTTTCGCCCCAGTCAGTCTCCCTTAACACTTTATATTCTGCTTTGTCCAGGCATGGGCTGATGCATTCAGAAGCAGTCCTGACCTTACGGGAGTGGTTCAAATCTACGAGGAGCTAAAGAGAAAAGGCATCGAGTTCCCAACGTCGGACCTGGAGACCCTGTCACCTATACACACACCTCAGCGTGTAGGAGACCTCATACTCGGCAGCCTAGTTGGCTGAATGTCCTTTGCAGCAAACAAGCACAGTATAATTACTTCCCTGGTAATATGTTACTGATATATTTATTATCGCCATCTCCATCGTTTCTAGTCAGCCACTGCTCCAGAAGGTGACTCCACCCTGCACAAGTACAGCAGCACTACTCAGCCCACACAACACACCGTCCCACCAGCCTACACCACCTCTCAAGTCCCCAACATTCATGCCTCTGGATCCATTAATCCTACACCTGAACAGGTACAGTGGTACTCCCATAACCACTCTAAAAGAGAAAACTTATTGTAGGTATGTATTTACCTTGCAACAACCTTCCTACAAAACAATGAAGCTACACTAGAAAATGCGCAGAACTAGTAATTGAAGAGTTCAGATGCAAAAGCTGCTAAATGCCACCTCCATCGAAAATTAGATAACAGTATTTACAGAATCTTTTCCGCACATATTATAAGGCAAGCAAATCATATTGCGTCATAATCCACTAAATACCAGTCTCTGCCTCGTCTGAATTATACATGTGTCGTTAAAAGCCTCTAAATGCTACTTGCCATTGCCAGCAAAAGCCTCTACATTCTTAGACTCAGTCAGAAAGATTGGCTCATGTGATTTTAAGTATTTTCAGCTCTGCAGCGCACTGAGGAACCGGCTTTTGTTGCTGGTGATCATGTTGTAAACACAGCTGCAGGTGAGTCTAGCATTGTTTTGTATAAAGAAAAGATGTTTGGCGATCAAATCTGACAATCTAGAGAAAGTGAAAGTCATAATAAGGTTTCTGTATGTGAACCTGTTGGAAAATCATTACTGGCTGCCGAGTGTATTCGCCAGCTTGTGCGGGGCGAGTGGCGCTCCAATCTCTTTTGCTGCTGAGGGTCTCTCTCACAGTCCGGTTGTTGGGGGGGGGGCTGGGCAGATCGGTGGCTTGGTGTCTACCCCATATATGGGTGGCGCCGGTCGCAGTTCCCTGTTGTCACAACCCCCATGGTGTCCTCTCTGGTGTTGAAATATCTGTGCTGTCATATTGTGCCATTGCAGTTGTACTGTGTGAAGCCATATAGATTTTTTTTTTATAAAGGATCCTGAGTAAAAAAATATTTTTTATTTCTTTTAAAAGAAAAGTGTCCAGGTGGATTTAGACAGTTTTGCATCTGAACTCTTCAATTATTTTCTGCTCATAGTAGAAAAAAAAAGCGCTTTCACCCTTCATCCAGTACTTTGTACCGTGTATTTCAACTGCATTCATCATTTATAGAGAGTGACAGCTTTACTTCTCACTTGCCGGCTTTGTTTTACATTTTAAATTATATGCCCTCTGAAGTATGTGACGTGATATCAGAAAGTTCCAGGAATTGTCTCATATTTAAAAATAAATAAATAAATAAAAAGTTGCGCAATTTTTAACTGGCCCATCTCCAGTTTTCAAGATCATCTCCTTGTGCACCTCCGGACTGGTTTCAGTGCAGCTGTTATATATAGATGTCTTCCTGGAAGCCCCATTCTGTTGCCTTGTATTGTTGCCTCTGCTGGTCAAGGAAGAGCTCCTCCAGTGTGCCCCTTCAGTGCACTGAGTATCAGCATATGCTGGCAAGTATGTTCACCATCACTGCTGTTTCCCACTGAAGGCCAGGACATGACAGCAGAATGCACTGATAGTGTCACCCTACGAAAAGAATTCCAAGTGCACAATCTAGTGAATGCTGGGAAACAAGCACGCATGCCGCCTTCATAGCCAGAGCTCTCATCGCCATCTGTGATCCTTCTTACAAAATTAAGGTCTGAATGAAACAGAGGTTGATGTTTTTCATTCTGCTTGTATCCAAAATCCAAGAGTGCACAGCGCGGGTACGGTGCTGAAAGGTCCAAATGTGCACAAAGAGATGATCTTGAAGGGGAGACACCTTGTACTTGGTCTCCCAGACGAATTGATTGGTAGTTTTCCTCATTACCACAGTATAACACACATGTATTTTAAATTGGTTCATATTTTAGTTCAGTTATACTTGTTGATGTTTTTCAGCGCACAGTTTAGTGTTCGGAAACTAACTTTTTAGACGAACTTGCACTTTTATCAGATTTGCCGGCTACGCAGTGAGTTGGACATTGTTCGTGGAAACACTAAAGTGATGTCAGAGATGCTGACCGAAATGGTGCCAGGGCAGGAGGACGCTTCAGACTATGAGTTACTACAGGCAAGACATCATTTATATTTGTGTGTGTGTCATTTTACATTGAGACGCCTGTGCATACATATGTGTGTGTGTTTTTTTTAAGTATTTGCACTGTGTGCCTTTGGTTTGCTCAGGAGCTGAACAGGACTTGTAGAGCTATGCAACAGAGAATAGTGGAGCTCATCTCCTGTGTTTCTAATGAGGCTGTAACAGAGGAGCTGCTGCATGTCAATGACGACCTCAACAACATTTTCCTTCGCTATGAAAGGTTAGAAAACACAGGCAAGAACATATTGTGCAAATGCAGGTGCAAACGTGTCTAAAGGTGGAAGAAAGTACATGGTGTCAAACTCGTCTGCCCTGTCAGCACGTGTGTTTGCACAGAACGGTAAACTACAGGCCTTTTGTTCATTCCTTTCATGTCATCTGTTTGTCACTTTCAGGTATGAGAGGTTCAGGTCTGGAAGGTCCTCAGCACAGAGTGTCAACAATGGGGTGAGTCAGTGTATAGTGTGATTGCGTCATACTTGAAATTCCTGGATTTCCTCTCTTGAGTCTGTTGAGCTAATTCCCACTGCTCATTTTCTGCATTCTCGGACATCCACACCCTCCAGTGTCTGCAGTGTGGATGTGGCTTTACAGTGGCTTTCATGTGCTGTGTTTATATGTCGAAACCTGTCAGCTATATACCAGATGTACATGCCTAATTAAATGGAAACCCAGCAAAGACATGAGTCCGTTTGGCTTTGACGTAAAATGCAGAGAAACAATTTCAGTAAATTTATATGAAGTTTAAATTTTTTGGTCTCTTTCGTGATGTCCAATTGCCTTTCTACAATACAGTCCAAGCGGGCCTGCTGTGTTTAATTTCCGTTCAGCAGGGAAAACACAGCCTGCAGAGAATGCAAATTTAATGCATTGTTTTTGTACTGGAACTGGGCTGCTTGTATTTCATCCATTGCAGAATAAAATGTAATAAGCAGCCCATTCATTACTCTGCAAAATATCTAACAGCAGTGTGTCGTCATGATTTAAAGCTTGCATATGTGAATCAATTATTTTCAGAGGCACAGTGCTGCCTTGCAGTTTTTCAGAAAAGAAACAAGAGTATGCAAATAGATTGGAAGCAAATTTATTTTCTCCGGCTCTCTTTGTTTAAAATGCCATATATCACATGACTGGAGCTGCTTGCAGTAGGTGGGGTTGGCAAAAAAATAATAATCACACATATTTTGGTCAATATTAACATGATTACTCATTAAGTTTAAGGATATTTGGATTCAGATTAGTTTTTGCTGTTTTTTTTGAGATCTGGAATTTCTCTAGATAATATGACATGGTAGTGGTAGAGTGGTAGAGAGTCCACCTTTCCTGGATTCTGATTGACTCCAAACCTTCATTACTCCCAAACCTCTAGTGCAGTTCTGTCACAAAACCATTTATAGAGGTTTTTTCTTTTGTTGTTCCCATAATATACATCATTTTCTTGGTGCAAGTAAAAAAATCAAAGTAAAGGAATCTTCTGATAGAGCATTATCACCGCCTCAGTGGGTTTCAAATTGTTTAGGCATGATATATCTTCCATAGCTATCATGCCATTACAGTGTGGCCTTACACAGGCATGTTAATGGTATTCACTGTCTTCCTTTCTGTTCTTTTCTGTTCTTCTGTTACTGTGGCTAGCTGAAACAGGCAAGTATGAAAACATTGTCATCCTCCCTAAATGATCAGTGTCACCCAGCTGTGACTGAAACATGACTAAGGAACACGGGCCTTTGTGAACCCTTACGGCATGTTTTCAATCTGCAGTGACAGTGACACAAGCTTAAGATGGCACCATAATGAATGTACGCCCTAGAATCACTGTCACGTTGGCTTTGCGTTGTCTCGAACCGTCAGGGTTTGAGATCTGCAAATTGGTCTTACAAGAGCAAGTCTATGAGCCCAAAGAGTCAATCTCCCTCCCTGCTGTATTTCTGCCTTCTTAAGGGGGTTGTTTTCCTTTTCTCTAAGCAACAATTAGGGAGTACCTTCCTCATAATACAATTAATGGCCTGATTGGTAGTTTCCTATCTGAAGAGCAGTTGAAATGTAACTGTTTCTCTAAAATAAAAGTATTCTTATACCCCCTTAAGAAACTGTTTTATTTAGAAATTGAGTTGATTTGCTGCTTCCCTGAGTCACAGACATTTTTCATGCTCTCCTGAAGCTAACCAGTATGTCTTCCAAGAGTGTTCTTACTCTTGTTTTGCAGCACACCTTCATTTTGTTTACATGTATTCTGTAATGTATGTTTTTTTCCCTCTCTTTTTTTCAGTTACAAGCAAAAAAAACCTAGATCCTGAATAACCCTGCTATTTATAGCTTCCCACAAAGGATTTCTTTTGCTCCTCATGTGCCAAAATCTTTTTTACTTTTACATGAGCTAAAGCCATATTGTGCCCCATTCATCAGGTCCTCAGTGAGGCTACAGAGGACAACCTGATAGATCTCGGCCCAGGCTCCCCTGCTGTGGTCAGTAATATGCCGAATGCACCCCCAGCCAGCTTGCCCCCCACCATCACAGCCTCTGCAGGAAGGCCTTCCTCCCCGGCTACCCTGGCCTCGCGCTTGGCTGGTCTCGGTAAGCACGATTACCTCAAATGAATCAAAATTCACATTTTTCTGCAACATACGTTCATTAGCTATCATTTCATTATATATTTGAAAACAAAGCTGTTTAGCAGGTGTTGCTGAATTCATGTCAGATGCTCTTTGATTGAAGGAAAACTGAGTTTCTGACAATTTCCAAGTTAGCGATTGTTAGCGATTTTATTTTTTCACAAGTTTAGCTTGTGAAAGGAAAAGAAAACAGCAAGTCTGGATCTGTTACAGTTTCTGTTCTTCCTCCAATAACTGCTGGTAGCCAAGAGAGTCTTGGATCTCTTGCTCACAAAATAACAATCAAAATGTTATTAAAGTTAAAATAACCAAGAAGTATCTTAATGTGCCACGTAACCCGGGTGTTGACTGTTATTTTTCTGTACCTGCTGCTGCTGTGGGCTGCTGTCAGTGCCAACACTTAGTCATGTGGGTGGAGGAATGTCAGTGGATGCGTCACTGCTGATTCCACAAACTCTGCTTTCCTATCCACCTCAAAACACAGGGAGGCAACTTTGCCCTGTTTACTTCAGCAGCTTTTACAGCGTCCCAATAAAATAAGCTCAAAGCTGTTAGTTTCTCCCGGAGCACAAAGGGTGATGAGGTCATCAGTTTGATGTGAGACTGTCAAATGAAACAGCTTAGTAATTAAATTTCATCTCAGTAGAAACAGCTTTTTCTCTTACTTTTTTCCACCTTTGAAACAATTTAGACACAGTTTGTTTTCTTAATATTAACACGTTTTGTTTTTTTTTTTGGTCTCCTCCAGACGTGGGTGCAGACAGTGTGAGCAGCACCCTGAGCTCCCTGTCCAGCTGTAAGCCTCCAGCTGGCCAGGATGACTTTGATGTGTTTGCTCAAACCAGAACTGGAACCATGTCTGAGCCACAGAAGACGTAAGAGTCCTGCAGAGAGCTCCCCTGATTTAGTTTGGCATGTCATTCCAAAGAAAGCAACCGGTGATGACGTTTCCTTGTGTGTGTGTGTGTGTGTGTGTCTTGTCTCAGCACTGCATCAGAAAACACCAATGCTGCTGGAGGCCTTCCTCCCACTCTGGATGTACTACAGCCAGCTGCAGGAGGGGTGAGTCTCAGCGATGATTTGAGCTGTAATTTTTAGTCCGTTTTCATAGGCTCTCAGAACATTTAATGTTTGTGCATGTGCGCTGTCATTCTGAGGCCGACATGCTTTCACATGCTTGCTCTGGCGCTGCTAGATGCTACTAATCCCTTGAGCAAACTGAGAAATGTAGCTTTTGTCTTTATTTAAATTTTACAGTTTAATGAGAATGGTTTGAATACTGGGGCTGCGTATCATCTCAACAACAGTTTTTTTTTCTTTTTTTGTAACATGGTGGGTGGGCACTTAGATCTTGTCCTTCGTGCTGTACTAACCAGCTGTTAGCTTGTGGCTTCATGGTTTGCCTATAAGGAAAGAAAACACTATGCTAGCTGTGTTAGCTGCGGTCACATGGTTCTTCCGTTGGGATTGAGTTTTTTCTTTGTTGTTGTTTTTTTTAAAGCTTTTTTTGATTTTAGTTAATTTTTTTGCTGCAGTCTGCACCATTGCTTGCTTTATTCAACTTCACCAGCATTGCTACCTTTCCAGCTTAACCTGCATATGGATTCGTTTTTGTATGACTGTGCACTCACAAACATTGATTTCTATTTATCCATTTATTTTTCTTACAACCTGATTAAGTTGCATTTGAGTAACCACTGAGTTCATTTTAGTCATCTTCTGTTGTGTTTGGGGTGGGATTTTATTTCTGTTTGTTTTTTTTCTGGCCACCTGTGGCGGTCTCGATGCTGCCCCATAGGGTGTCGGAGGCCAGTCCTCTGTCATGGATGACATAGAGGAGTGGCTATGTACTGATGTGGTGAGCCCATCAAATCTTTTTTTTTTTCATTTATGCTTGCTTCTCTTCACTTTTTCACTCTGTTGTATCCCTTTTGTTTATTTAAGATTGATTTTTGAAGCCTGAAAATAACATATTTACTCTGGTACTTTTCTAACTAATGAATCACATTTACATGCTGTAGTTCTGAAAACTTACTAACAGTGTGTTGTGGGGGCTGGCTGACATAATTATGCGAGAATGAGACAAAATGGCATGAGGTCTTGAATGCAGAAATGAAAAATTGATTTTTACAAATGTTTGTTTTTAGTTATAAAGCTCCTTTTGTGGCTACGCCTGAGTAGCTTTGCATTAGTTACAGTCACACAGTCCTTGTTTATCTTGCACTTGCTTATAGATATCCCCTCCTATACAAACCATCTTACCTCCTCACTATTTACCTCCACCTTGAAAGCATGCTTTCTTCTGATTGGTTTCCTGTCGCCTGGCACCGCCTCCTCCACTTGCCAGTGTGTTATAAACACAATCTCTTGTCCAAAGTTCATACATTAATGTGCATATGTCAGTCCAGTACGGCTTTCCACCCGACTGCCAGGTTCACTAATGACATCTGAGTGTAATGCATTACAAGACTCAACTGCTTATTTTGAACAGATTTGTGCTTATGTTGCACAAATGTGTGTGTGTGTGCGTGTGTGCGTGTGAGGTGAGCTGTTTTGGTTGGGAACAACCAGAAAGCATAATAACTTCTAATATTACCGTCACACCTTTTTGGTCAGTGATAATGACAGGTAAGTGGCTCCTTGCTGTGAGTTAAAAAGTTCTCTGTGGTTTTGTTTAATTTAGTGGTTTTTAGCAAAGAATCATGATTTGGTTTGTGCTGGTTTGCAGTGGGTGATGTTTGTCACAGATGATGTTTGTCACAGATGATGTTTGTCATAGGTGTGACATGGCTTTTTTTTTCTTCAACAGAAAGGAGATGAGGGTGAGGAAGGTGTCACAAGTGAAGGTATGACAACATAATTGTTCTTACGTGTTCCTGGCTGTCTCCACCTACATTTTGGACACTTTTCTTCTTTGTTTTTTTGCTCTATTTCCACGGTTTAACACATCCAGAGTTTGACAAGTTCCTCGAGGAGAGAGCCAAAGCTGCCGAGAGGGCCCCCAGCCTACCGTCGCCCCCAAGTGGTAACCCCGGTGCAGCGCAGGGAACCCCTAGCCGCAAAAAGGCCGAAAGATCGGAGGACACTCTGTTCGCCGCGTAGACCTCCCAGCTTTGATCTCCGATCCCCAGCCTTACACCCGACCAGCTGAGCAGCATCACATTAGGAGAGACCGATCTGACACTGAAACACATCCACATCTGAATCGCACTACAAGAAATTGCACATGAAATCAGTAACAATTATATTAAGGCTCTCCGTTCATTTTTTTTTTTTTTTTTTTTTTTTTTTTCCAGGGGAAAAAAAATTCTTT
>VOQJ01017755.1:4153-22767 GCA_015052665.1 Apistogramma diplotaenia | reverse complement strand
ATAGATAGATAGATAGATAGATAGATAGATAGATAGATAGATAGATAGATAGATAGATAGATAGATAGATAGATAGATAGATAGATAGATAGATAGATAGATAGATAGATAGATAGATAGATATCTTGGAACACCATTGTTTTATCTCTTCATATGCAGATCCTGTAAAACCAGTGGGACCATATAGATGATAATTAAAAATAATAATTAATAATTGAAATTTGTGGTTGGAGGATGCAGGTGTCTGCTCTTGTTTGAGGGGAGTTCTCACTGTCAGACTTTGAGAGCCTCAGGTATAGACTACACAGACAATCCTGACATAAGCAGTCTTGTGCTAAAAATGTGCTGAGCTCAAATCCGCGAGTCCTCGTCTTCACGTGTTAGTGGGGTCTTTACAGACACAGAAAGCTGAGAGCTCTCAGAGCTAAACACACACACACACACACACACACACATGATCAGATAAGAAGCCAATCTGCTAAACAAACATCCAAGAACAGCACACACTTTCAAAAGCGTCTTCCAGTGACTGAAAAACAAACCAGTACACACAGACATCCCCTCCAGACGCACACAGGTCGATGTGTCCCAGCATGCATCAGGGAACAGTCTGTTTCCTCTTGGCTGAAATCTGCACACACTGTCCGGCCATAACAGGCTACAGACTTCCTCATCGTTACTGTTCTGCTCTGAAATAGGATTGATTCATCTTTTAACCAAGTGCATCAGATTAGCTGTTTGTTGCTGCTGCCATGCCTGCATGTGTGTGTGTGTTTGAGCTCTTAGAATATCAATAGAATACCAATTGATCTGATCACTGGCTTCTATACTGTATGTTCCTGTCAGAGATCTACCCTGAGGCATCAGGGGCCTCTGCTACTTAATACATCTGCCTCATTAACTCTGGCTATGCAGTATCGTCAGCTGCAGCGTTAGACTGTAATATATGATGTAAATGCAGATGTAGCTGACAGGCAACCATGAAGCAAATTGGGAGACAACCCACAAAACTGGATGCAATATAGCATGACAAAAGTAAGAATTAAATAAATAAAAGATTTTTTGAGGCCTTAAAAAATGTCCTGACATTTTCTGAGGCTTTTGTTTCCAGGCTTGTGACAACATTAGCGTAAACTAGCAATAAGCAATAATCATGAAGCAACAAACATAGATTTAATGTTTATCATACGTATCTGCAGTACTCTTGATACATTTTGTCTTTGATGTTGATGGAAATTCTGTCTACGGCATGACGATGTTGCAGTTATGAAAATAATGCTGTAGAAATTTACATTATGCTGACTTTACTAAGTCAAGCCTGGAAGAGGCTCTCTAGGATACATGCATTCAGGCTTACATATCAAGATGTATCCCTGAGACAAGTGCGTGAATTTTCTTTCATCTCCATATGAGTTTTAGTATGAAATTTAAGCTATAATATTCTCCGGGTGACCCACCAAACTCATTTACCCACATCAGAGAAATTTCTAGTTCCATCTTTAGCCATTACAGTAAAATACCTCCAACACATACCGAGTACCAGCCAAGTGTCTGTCTACAGTAGAGTGTACTTGGACGAGCACAGATTGGCATGATACACTGGTGACAGTATAGTCTGAGCCTTGATGATGATGACTAATGACCAATGCAGTGTCCTAAGGAGAGTTTGACAGGGTACTTTATCAGGTTCAGCTACATTTTTTTATCATAAACAGCTTGACCCTGATAGGCATCGCCCATGAATCAAAACCTAACACGTAGACACATTCTGTGTGCTTTCTGTAACCAGCTACATATTGATGTTATCCCTTTGTCACCATAAAATGTTGGACTCCTCATCTCACATCAATGACGCCTTATTAAGCTAGACCAAGTACAGAACGTCCATTGCATCATCATTCTTCCTGCTTCAGACCTCTGGGCAGTTGTTGTGCCAGCTTTCCTTTCATCGCAGCATAATTAAAGCCCCCCAATGTGACTTTGCCCCATCACTCAGTATTCACTTTGCAAATCCACTATGAATAGCAAGGAGAGTAAAATGTATAAACTGAATGGCTTTGGTGTCACTGAAGGCTTTACATTCATGAATGCTAAATGAGAACCAGCAATGTTGTGTGTGTAGCTCTGACTTTTTTTTTTCTGATTGAGGTTGTAGCACTCTGTAAACACTTCTCTTATTTTCTGAGATGCTAATAAATATGACCCACACCGAAGACAGTGATGATGTCCCTTTTATCGAGCGAATCAACTTTCAAAGCTTGTCACATTGCAGGTGACATATCTTCATATAGTCAGGTCTTAATTGAAATATTAATCTGTTGCTTACAGCTGCTGAATATCTGTATGTAAATATGTTTGGAGGGTCTACACGATGACTAAGATTAATGGTCCATCCTTAAAATGCTCACCTGATCTTTGAACTCACTTACATGCTTTCTGTCACACACACATTCAAGCATGCGGCAGCATGTTCCTTGCATGCGGTCATAAACTTTAAATAGTGCTTCTCCTGGCTTGTATTTTTAGAAGAGGTCATCAGTAAAGTAACATCAATGACTTTGCCCTGTGAACTTGTCATCGGTTGGGATGTTGTCATCACCCCCACCCCCCTCCCCCATTTTTTTTCTCATAATGCCATTCCCCTTTGCTCACACATTGATTGTTTTTGCAGGCTCCTGTCTATGAGGAAGATGACATCAGTCCCATATCTCCTTGAATACACTTCCTCTGTGCACAGCACAGACAAAATATTCCCATCCTCCTCTTAGTCTGCTTTTCTGAGCAGTCTGAGCCCGGTTGGCGGGAGCCCAGCTTATATGGCGTGCAGGTTTTCTGCAAGAAAAGTTGTTGGGACTGGCAACTGCAATGGGGTGTGTTTGAAGATGGGAAATGAGCGGGGTACAGTTTAATGTTGTCCATCCATTAATTGTATGGTGGCTCTGACAGAACAAGTGGAGCTATGCATATGCAGCTCTGTGTAATAGAGGAACGAAAAGACAGGCAGACACAGACACCAAGTAGTTTATGTCCCACATTCAGCATGAAGAGAAAGGAATGTGTGTATTTACAGCCTTGTGAAAAAGAACTTAGTACATCTTTGCTGCTTCCAGGTGCTGCTAATCAAATGCACTTGATTAATTGATCATCATCAAGTGCGAGCACCTTTATAAAATTTAGCAAGTTGCTGGGTGTGTGTTAACACAATCCTACAATCTCAAGTCCCAGACGAGCGTGCCACATCTCAGGTCCTACAGGCCTCAGTTAGCATGTTAAATGTTATAGTTCACGACAGTGTAATTAGAAAAAGACTGAATAAGTATGCCTTGTTTAAAAGGGTTGCCAGGAGAAACTTTCCTCCCTCTAAAAAACAAGATTTATAAAGTTGCATTTGTGCACACCGCAGGACAAGACCAAAGTGGAGATGTTTGGCCATAATGCACAGCGCCATGTTTGGTGAAAACCAAACACAGCGAAACAGCACAAACACCTCATACCAACTGTCAAACACTGTGGTGGAGAGATGGTGATTTGGGCTTGTTTTTCAGCCACAGCTCTCCTCTGTATAGCAAAGTATTGTAGGATCAAATGTGAGACCATCTGTCCCACAGCTAAAGCTTGGCCTAAATTGGGCCATGATGCCAAGCACAGCAGCAAATCTACAACAGAATGACTCAAAAACAAAAGAATCAAGGTGCTGCAATGGTTGTGGGACCGTGAAGAGCTGTGCATGAACAAATGTTCACACACCGCAATGAACTGAAGCAACAGTTCCCCAGCGATTAGAGAGATTGATGAAGTTATTAAAAAAAAGGGCTGGTAAAGGTGGTTCCACAAGCTACTAATGATGGGGTGCACTCAATTTTTCACTGGACTGCATAGAGCCCTGATTATGTGCTTAGCAGAAGGTGAACCACTAATTATAATTAACCTTTTCTATATAATTTCTTTTAAAACTGTGTGTTAGAATGGTTTAAATGTGCTTTTTAATGTTATATATGCGACCCTCTCGTTTTTGTAACATGGTGTACGGCAGGCGGCCAGAGCCTGACAAACTGCAGGCACACGTTTGCAAGCAGGCTGGTTTCTTCAGACATCTTTATAATAAATCACTAGCAGCACCCCAGTATTTTGAGAGAAGACTGCGGGGGGTCATGTGCAAATGATAGTGGTTTTGGTGATACTTGATGTTCCAGTCTGCACAAACAATGGTCAGTGCATCAGTAATCCAGCAGAGCTCAGTCAGTTTTTCTACATTTTTTCAAATTAATGATAATTTTTGTGTTTTTTTTCCTATTCCTAACTATACAAATCCTGAGTTGGTACTTTTGCTGTACTCATGGATGATGTTTTTAAGGCCAATAAGGTCAAAGTGCAACTGTGAACAAAGGAGCATATAAAGAAAGCAAAAAAAGGCTGTGTGAAGAAACCATTGGTGCTGCTCTTCACTGCTACACCGGTCGACAGGCGGATATATCACGTGCGTGGTAGTTGAAACGGACCGATCAGATAGCAGAGGTAAGTGGAAATGAAAAGCTAATCAGTCAGAGCAATAAGGTCAGAAAGCTCTGACTGTTATAGCTGCTGCCCCCTCCTCTTTGCTTCCCAACCGTCTCTTTTCTCACTCTCTGGCACTAGAGTAGCTGCAATCATAGCACCTGCTTTCCCCATCATCTCCTCGTAGCCATCCCACTCGGTGCAGAGTGAGCGCTGTGCTGTTCTAAGGCCCGTTGACTTCAAACATGAGCTACTCCAGGAATGATAATGACAGAAACATGCCTGGAAAAATAGAATTGTCCTCCAAAAATACTCTCTACTCTTAGTGTTGTTGGTCTTTGTGTGTGTGTGTGTGTGTGCGTGTGCGTGTGCGTGTGTGTGTGTGTGTAGCTGGCAGGAGTCAGGTATCATCACACAGAGTGATTGATGTATGTTCTCGTGTACCTGTTTACCATCTGACTGGCTGAGTGGAAGATGGTAATAAAAGGCTAGCTGGGCAGTAACAGGGATTGTTATGTCCCGAGGAGCACACCTGTACTGTGCCAGACCTGTGGAGTTACACACACGCCCACACACACCAGGAGCTGAGAGACATTCCCACTGTGCTCCATTTCACATTCCAATCCTCTGACAGCATGTCTGCTTTTATATGATTATATTCAAGGTTTAGAAAAAAAATGACACCTTTGGTTTGAAAGCCTTGTCTGTTTTGGTTTGACTTCCATTTGGGGAAAAAAAAGATGATTTTTCTGATTGGTTATTGGTTGCTAATGTTTCATAGCCCACTTGGCAGAGAAGTCCAAGGTTTTCTATTGATCTCTTTTGGTATTGATTTTTTATTTTTTTTCGAAGATTGTTTTATGCCTTCTGTGACATTCTGTGACATTTCATTGGGTCACACATAGGAATCTTATGCAGACTGAATGGAAAATTGGAGAAAGTCTAGTAATAATAAACTACAATTAAATGCACAATTTCACATTATAGACTCAAGCTCAATTGCTTTTGACTCTTTTAGTGCACAGTGCAAGTCAGAACTGTATGACATAATGACACAGTGGGCAAAACCACACAATTTGTCTGCTGCAACAACGTGACAGTGATACTCAGAATCCACTGCAACGTTAAAACCACCTGCCTCACATTATGCCGGTTGCCTTTGTGCCACCAAAACAGCTCTGACCCATCAGGGCGTGGATATAGCACCTCAGTGGGTGTCCTGTGGTGTCTGGCAAATGGAGGTTGGCAACAGATTTGTATTTCATCAGTGATTTTTACAGTTAATCACCATATTATCATAAACAGAAACTACCATTTAGACACAAACTGATTGCAGATTGCTGTTTTATCACCATCTTGAGACACCAAAGTTTTAGTGTTTTTGCTGATACATATCTGCACAGATATATGTGTAGTTAAATGCAAAAAGGTTATGTAATGTAGCTAAGTCCTGCAGAAGTTCACAGCTCATCTACGACGTGCTGCCATGGAAGCACTCAAAATGTGCACACAAAATGAGGTGCATTTCAATTTCAGTTTGACTAGAATTTATGCAAATTTGAAGCTCAGAGTTGTTTCAGACATTTAAGAGGAGCACTGAGTATGCTTTCAGATAAATGAAAGGATTGTCTTTGCCTCACAGCTCAAATAGGCTTATGTTAAATCATCTGTGCTTGAACCATATATAAGCCCTTAGATCCCACGCCCATAACCCGATTTCTACAGTTGCATCATGCTTTAAAAGTCATGCCTCAGGCCTGTAGGAATGATTTGTCATGGCAGCGTGGCATCAAGGTCTCCTCAAGAATGTTACAGAGCTCTTGGCCTTCACCTGCTCAGCACAAGTCGGCATTCCTGGGAGATGCATAAAGAGACAGATTGACCATGTAAGGTTCTGGCGCTAAAATGGATCATGACTCAGTGTTGTATCTATGGCTTCCTCGTACACGCTCATACATTAGGAATGAATGGCGAGGACACCTGCTGTTTCCTTGATCATTTTAGGACGGTGATTCCCAACCTTTTCGGCATGTGACCCTTGGAAACAAAGCTATGCGCTCTTGCAATACTTTTTATGCCAAGCATACATGGGTAAATCCACAGCGTCTCCCTTCAAACTCTTGTTAAATGCTGGTCACAAGTTTAAACTTGCCTTAACATTGTGTAGCTAAAACAGTTTTACTTTACAGGCTTGTTAAAGGGAATATCCTGACATTTCTAAGAAAATTTACCTCCATAAAACTGAAGCCCAACCAACAGCCATCACAGAGCCAAAGGGGTAAAGTAGGGAAACCGGCTATCTATCAGACTCTGCTGTATGATTATTCTGGTCATTTGATAGTGTCCGAGCCTAATAACAAATAATAGTTTTGATTAGAACCCTTGCACTTCCAACTTCAGCTGTGACCCCCAGGGAGCTCGTAGTAACTAGGAATCATTTAGGATTAATCAACAAGAAATGGAACGGGTCAGGAGTAGAGACTCAGCAGAACAAGAGGCCTGAATGACTACAAGCTGCAGTGTACTTAAACACGGCATAAGGAATGTAAAACATGTTTTTGCACCTAACAACAAAGGATGACATTTTTTTCCCTATTTGTCACAGAATTCCACATTTCATCGCGTTTTGTCCTTGTTGTTTACTTAAGTTTGTATGTAATGGAAGAGGAACCGCTTTAATGAAACTGCAGTGTGCTTCCTCTTCAATTGTGATTCCCATTCAGACAATGACTAATGGAACATAAGAGAGCGCGAGTGCCTTGCATTGATTGTTCTGGCACAGAATGGCTTTTTGCATGCAACCCCTTCCATAGAGTCTGACTCATTTTTTTATTTCCTGATGTCTTTAGAAAGAATGTACTTTTGTTATGGGAAATACAACCACAATGCTGAGCACTTACAATGGAACAATTTGGTATCCATCCAAAGTTTCTCCACAAGAGGAAGAGATTAATGTGAAGCCAAATTCCTTGTCATTCTTCCCATATTTTGTCATAGGAATCCACATTTTCCTTTGGCTAAAACACAGTTCGCTCTACCATTTGCGTAATCATCTCAGATTGAGCCCATGACATCATTGAATGATAACAAGAGTAGATCCAATGGCTTTTTGAGGAAAACTCCTAAATAGATTGGGGCAAAAATCAAAACAACATTTAAAGGATTTGGAAAGGTTTTTGCTATGATGTACAAATCGATGTCAGATCTTTTTCCTTTATAGTAACTCTTTGCAGGAGAACATTTGGTCCTCGTTTACCGTGCTTATACCAGAAGGATTGAACTGGTCATGCGTGGCCCATTAACTCGGAGCAGAAGTTCATCGAGTGTCACTGTAGAAACTTTCTACTGAATTACTTTTTCTCACCAATTGCCGCTCAAACCACTCAAATTTAAGATTTAAACTTTAAATTTGTGTCGATTTGAAAAAGAGAAACAAACATTTTGTGTCTACCCATAGTTAAATTGTCATTTTATTTTATATGATTTGGTTATTCTCTTTCACATTGTGATCTACTGAGAAAGTATGAGAAAGTATGTGAAATGTGTGACACCATGCATGGAGATGCTTTAGTCCAGTGACTGTGCTCTGAGCAGAAGCTAAAGTTAGCTGGGACCCCTAAATGAGTCTTTGTTCAGCACTCACGAAGCTATTTGTCATCATGTACGGCTGTGACCTGTGACTCCAAAGTGAGGTATTACTCTTATCATTGGCATGAAGTCAGCATACTTGTGTGTATAGCTCAGCAGCTGTTGATAGGGCACTTGGACGGTATATGAAAGCTTGTGAGTGATTATTTGCATCCGGGTCTGTGTGAGCTTGCACTGCCTCTGTGATTTGCTTTGTATATCTCTTCTACATATGATCTTAAAGTTGAACTGCTGACCTTGCCCCTGTAAGGCAGTACTCTATGCGTGCTTTGACCTTCGCATGTTTCTAGTAATGAAGGAACTTTAGATTATTTTGTTCACATGTCATGTTCATTAAAGCGTCTGGGTGGCTTAATCAGTATTCAGTTTCAGCTGTGCAGCTGTGTCTGAGCCGCCGTGATTAGATCTACATTCTATAGGTTCGCTTCAGCTTACTTTTTCACCAGCATGGAAGAGTGATGACATCTAAATTTTCTAATAGTTCCTGTCTTAAAGAAAAAAGATGCGGAACTTTGTGCAAAGTTTGTCAGCAGTGAAATGTATATTTCAGCCTCTAAAAATAATGGCCTAAGTCTTTTTTTTTCTTCAGTTTTTTCAGAAAAGGAAAAAAAAACCTGAATGAAACATTGAAAATATGATGATTTAAGCAAAAATGTAAATGATGTCAAAAGGCCAGTTTGCAATAGCCTGGATCATATAGATTAAATTAAACCAAGAAGATTGTAAGTGAAAAGATATTTTTCAGAACCTCAAAGCCAACTCAAGCTCTTTCAAGACATTTTACCCATCATCAGGACGTGGTTGCTTAAATACAGCAATAATGCATTTTTAGAAAGAGGAGAGACACTTAATTACTATTTTGAGCACAGTCAAACACTTGAATATACAGCGTGCATGCTAATCAGCTTGGTAGGAGTTTTAAAAAAATCACCCTTAAAAAGATAATTGGTGGTAGATCATAACAATGACCAGTGAAGTATTTTTCCCGTGATGTTTGGAGTGCGAAACAGTTTTCTCGAGCAGAGGTGGAGCAGACAGCTGTGTATATATTAACTGTAATGGTGCAGAATCTTCGAGAGCTGCAAAGGAAAAGAAGCTTTGGATTTGATGCTGCTAGAATTACAACAATATTCCACTTCAGACCTACCACCAGGCACTTCTGTGTTTGTGTGTGTTGCTGGCATAGACTGGTGGATTGGAACAATGTTAGATCAAGTGGTAACCGTGGAATTGTTTTTGTTCATCTGCTTAATGCTTTCCCAAACCACCACTGATGCTGCCAGCAGCGCCACCTCAAGATAATAACAGATTCACCTGCTGAGTGAAATACTCTCCCCTTAACTTAACCTAGCTCCTGGAGCACGCTGACACGCAGACACAGACATATAGACACATTCAAACCCTTATAAAGTAAAATCACAGGTTGGTTTGTATTGAATCTGTTTTGCAGCATCCCAGGCTAACTTTGGTATTTGTGGCTGGGAAATGCATCAACTATGCAGAAAGGACATCCTTCAGTATTTGTTTTCTCTGCCTCCCTGTATGGATCCTGCGGTTCAGACACACTGGTGTTACATAAAATAGATTTTTTTATATATGAACGTAGCACAAAAAGTGAGGAACTTTGTGTTGGGTCAATTATTTCTTTGTTGTAAAAGTGTAAAACTGATGCCGCTGGAAATCCTGTTTATTTCCCCTTAAATGGAGCCACATTTGTAAGGAAAATGCATTTGTGGGTTGAGCAGCAGAGTTGAGTATGTGGGTTGTGCCAATGAAAAACTTTCCAAATCTTCTCTGCCAATGCCAAACAGCTAATTCTCCTATTGACTCTTGTTTGGTGTTGTTTATTGGATTGGATGATTGAAGTCTGAAGCATCAAGGCATACTGACAATTTAACACTGATTCATTTAACAAACCCGGGCCTTGGTAGCGTTTGGAAAGAACAGGAACCATCATGGAAGGACGGGCCCTGCATAGATGTACCCCTGGCATATAAGAAGTGGCTGATATCGACAAATCCTACCAATGGCTGAACAAAATGGAAAGACAGCACAGAGGCACGAATCATGGCAGCACAGGAACAAGCTTTTAGCTCAAGATCAACAGAGGCTGGGGTCTACCACACCAGGCAAGACCCCAGGTACAGGCTGTACAGAGATGCCCCTGAGACAATCCAATACATAACAGCAGGCTCCAAGATGCCAGCAGCCAGGGCATGCTGTACATGGAACACAGTAACCAAGTGGCTGGCATAGTATACAGGAACATCTGTACCAACAACTGTCGGCACTGTTGTGTGTTTTTAATGATATTCTCTTAGCCACAGATCGTGGTCACTGTGTTGCATTGGTCCTGTTGAACCTAACAGCGGCCTTCAATACTGTGGACCATCACATCCTCCTGTCTTGACTGGATGAGTGGGTGGGCATTATGGGTATGGTTTTAGATTGGTTTAGATCCTATTTATCAGAGAGAAGTTTTCGTGTTCATATTGGAGCTGCTGAATCTTGTGCAGCATCCCCTACATGTGGGGTGCCACATGTAAGAGGTCTTCTTTTCTTTTCTCTCTCTAGATACTTCCTATAGGATCAATCCTCAAAAGACATGACATCGCATTCCATCTTTATGCTGATGACTGTCAGATTTATGTGCCCCTGAAACAGCAAAATACATACTCTGCTAACCATCTCCTCGAGTGCATTGGAGAGATCAAAGCATGGCTCACTGTCAACTTTTTACACCTAAATGATAAAAAGACTGAGGTCTTGTTGCTCCGGCCCAGTGACACCTCTAAAGTGACTATTGACCTCGGCCCTTTTACTCAATATCTGACTAAGACAGCGACAAATTTTAGGTGTAAAGCTGGACAGTGAACTTAATTTGCTGTGCAAATTAAGTCAATAAGGTCCAGCTTTTATCAGCCAAAGTGAAACCATTTCTTACACAGCATCACTTTGAGATCTTAATCCATGCTTTAATCACGACTCACTTAGACTACTACAGTGCACTTTGTTTCTGGCTCAGCCAGAGGCTGCTTGCCCGGCTTTAGATGGTACAGAATGCTGTTGCCCGACTTTTAGTTGGGGTCGAAAAACGTGAGTACATTTCTCCGATCTTGGCCTCACTTCATTGGCTCCCAGTTCATTTTTTTAGGATTGATTTTAAAATCCGTTTATTTGTTTTTAAATGTCTTCACGGCCTCGCCCCGTCATACCTGTCTGATCTGCTCCACCTGTACGTTCCTTCTCGTTCACTCAGGTCAGCTGATCTGGCACTGCTGGCTGTCCCAAAGACAAAGAGGAAGTTCAGAGGTGATCGTGCTTTTTCAGTTGCTGCCCCAAAATTGTGGAATGATCTTCCCTTGCACATTAGGCAGGCTAACTCACTCTGCTTTTAAATCTTCTCTTAAGACGCATTTCTTCTTTTTGGCTTTTAACTCAGTTGGGCTTTCTTTGTTTATGCTCTTAGTGTGTTTGTGTTTTTACTTGTTTGCTCTTGGTTGTGTACAACACTTTGGCCAATGACATTTGATTTTAAAGTGATTTATAAATAACACTGAGTTGAGAACTATGACCTGGAATTCCCGAGATCAAAATAGGGTACAACCTCAAAAGCTGGTTGAGAATGATTGTGCTGAGACTAGGGTTAGGGTAGGATAGGCCACAGACAGACAAACTGGTGATTGTGAACCAACCAGACACAGTAGTGGTGGACAAATAGAAGAAGATGGCCATAGTGACAGACGTAGCTATACCAAGTAATGGCAAAATCAGGAAGAAGGAACACAAGAAGCTCAATAATATCAAGGGCTTACAGAAGAGCTAGAAAGGATGTGGAAGGACACTTGGGGCAGTGACCCCAAACTGGGTAAGTGGCTCCAGAAAATTCCAAAAACAGGACAGAGCATTCTGTCCTGTTCTTCTCTGCAGAATGCAGAATGCAGAAGAACAGCAAAGATACTGCGCAGGACCCTTTAGGTCCCAGGCCTTTGGAATTCATCCATCCATTCTCTTCCATTTATACTTGTCAGGGTTGCATGGAGCCTATCCCAGCTGTCATAGGGTGAAAGGCAGGCTACAGGTACAGGTTGGCAGCCTGTTGCACGGCTGATACAGAGAGACAGACAACCACTCACCTTCATATTCACACCTATGGGAAATTTAGAATCACCAATCAGCCTAACCCCACTAACTGCATGTCTTTGGACTGGGAAGAAACCAGAGCACCTGGAGAAAACCCACACAGACACTGGGAGAACATACAAGCTCTGCACAGAGAGAGCCCCAGGCCAAGGTGGATTTGAACCCAGACCTTCCAGCTGTGAGCCACCGTGCTTCCCCTTTTGGAATTCAATTCGGCGCCAAATCACAACAAGAAGTCACCTCAAGATGCTTGGTAGAGGACCTGAAAAACAAACAAAGACTGCCCACAGGGGGATCTTTTTTATATTTATTAACCTGACTTCAGAGTCTGGTTATTACTGTAAATACTTTCTTTATTTTCTGGCTAAACTTGCCTCATTCCAAATTATGTGTTTTGCTACTTTCTAAGCAAATTTAGTATTAATTAACTTTATAGACATTACTTACTGTGTGCACAAAACATGTATCTGCATGGGTTTCCGTGTGTGAATGTGTACTAGTATATGTAGCGGTGCATACCTGAGCTTCCAGCTGTGTAGTTAATCATGTCCACCTCCAGCCGTTCAATAAACTCTGGTAGAAATGGCGAATCACACCACAGCTATCCCACAATGCCCCCTTCTCCTCTTTTTATCACCAGCTAGTAATTATGTGCTTCAGTGAGAGGCATGCAACTCACTCACCACATGCATGCACAAACACACACACACACTCACACACACAGGGACACACACACCCTGCTTGATTAGTAAACCTAATGGTTGCTCTGTATTCCAGAAAGATTCCATAAAGCAGAGCTCCATAAAATTGCTTTCCTAAGATCAGAGCTGCTGAAAGCATTGCTGCTCAGCTCCCACTACCTCCTGTTCATCCTCCTTTTTTTCCTCTTCTCATTCATCCACTTGGGGTTCAATCCCAGGCCCCTTCAATCTTCGTGTCCAAGTGCGCATGGGCAAGATACTGAGCACCAAAGCTGATGCTGATGCTGTCACTTGTATGTGTGATAGAAAAAGTGCTGTGTGGCTGAAGTTTGAGGTGTAAAATGTCTTGTATATAAACACAATATTTACAGTAAATACATTTATCCTGTGGATGTTGTGCCACATAAACTGCAGCTTAGATTGTTCAGGGGTTGAAAATGGATGTACAGACAACTGAAGTTGGTTGTACACCACTAAAAGGATTTGCTTTAAGCAGTGTTAATTTCGTTGACGAAATATTTTTGTCATAGTCTTCGTCAACGAACCTTTTTTCCTTGACGAAAACGAGACGATAACGATCCACAAACTACAGGAAATGACGAGAACGAGACGAAAATTATTGACATTGTTCGTTGACGAACAAAAACGAGACGTAAATGCTTGGCGAGGATGACATCCAACCAGAACGAAGTTAATTTTGTGAAAGTGCGGGGCGAGTTGGGAAAACATCCAATCAACGCACACTTGCAGAAGTTTAATCCAAACGCAGAAGACAGGGTGGATCCACGCTCACTCAGATACAAGCGGAGGAGTCGTTTGGGACGCACATATGCGTAGACGCCGCGTTGAGTGGGTCTGCAATACACACGCATCTACTTCAGCTAAAATAATAGATCCTTGTTTTATTGCATACAGTAAATTGTTATGTTTAAAAGGGTAAAAAAAACAGCCATATCCAACTTTTGGGGACAACAGGATTATTGGCAACATCTGCAAATTCCAAATACTGAAATGACCAAATACGATAAAAAAAAATTGCTTATAATTGCTCTGACCTATAAAAGGTGAGCCCATGTGATCCAGTTTCAACTGTAAAAATGTTTGAACAACTCCGTGCAGCAGAAGACTGAGGCATCTCTCTTATGTTAAGTCTGCAGATTTTGCCACATCCAACATGGAGGTGACTTTGACTTACGCTTCAGCACTCCAGCGTCTGTGTATATATGTGTATGTTTGGGTGCTGTAAGAGCCAAACTTCCATCACTTTTGACGTTGAAAAAAATAAGATTATGTGTAACCATGTGGGGGCGACAATATTGTTACGATGATTTGTTACATTTTCGTCAAAAAGACTAAGACTAAATCAAGATTTGCTGTCAAAATTAGCACTGGCTTTAAGCTAATTCACCATGCATTTATATGCCAGTATCAATGGGTCCATAGTGTAGTGGTTTACACATTTCTTTGGTTCAATCGTGGGATGAATCCCTTGGGGGTGGATGGACCAGGAAAGGCATCTGGTGTAAAAACAAAATCTGCCAAATCAAACACGTGTGCCTACCTGCTGTGAGAACCCCTTGTGAAAAAGGGAGCAGGCAAAAGTAGCTTTATTCTTCTTATCAGCGGCAGTTTACAAAAAATGTAAGCAAGTATGTGTTGACATGACATTTGGCTACAGGCTGGTACAGCATATGCAAAGAAATGAAAACACGCTCTCGTAGGAAAGCGTGTGTTTGTATTTTACTCACAAGTATAGCCGCAGTCAAGTTTGCACATAGTCATGCATTCTTTGTTAGCTTAAATTTCCATGTTGAAGCAAAGACTCGGCCCGGGGCTGTTTTTCCAGCAGCTTTTCTCACCCAATGAGGTCACACCATCCAGGATCCTGAGAATGTGAAGTCTGGTGAGGGTTAAGAGCTTCTGAGCAGCTCTATATGTTATCAGATGGAAGGGAGCTCGAAATGCGATCGACTTCTATATTGGGGCTTTTACCTTTAAAGCTGCTTCTCTAATCTGCAGTCGACCTATAGCACGTGCAAGGACTTCACTTCAACACTGTTTCATTTACATTGTAGCTTAAAACCTGATGTGAGTTCCTTAAGATTATTGCAGGAATGTGACTGCAAAAGCAGGCTCTAAAAGCCCATTAAAGCCATGCTGCATGATGATGTCAGCTGTTATTGAGTGTGTAAATCCAAGTGTGATATTAAGGTATAATTATCAGTCAATTACAAAAGTAATTTTCCACAGCACAGCCTGCTCAGACCAGTAATTAAACCAGTAAACTGTTTATAAAGTAGCCTACTGGTCTGAAAAGTAAAGCAAGTGCCTTAAACCCACTTTCCTTCTAATAGCCAGCAGGGGGCGACTCCTCTGCTTACAAAATTAATTGTTTATAGCATTTCATGAGAGAATTAGATTCAGACTGTGGTCTATTGTCTGAAATTGGTATTAGTGAAGAGATTATCAGAATGTATACATTTGTTCACATTCCTGAGTCCCTTTGGGAAGTTGAAGCATCTTTGAATCGTCTCTAATCACACAGTGATCGGTAGGCAGTGCAAAATCCTGAAATGAGTATCAGGAATGTATCTATATCTTAAGTAAAGTGTGCAGTAATAACCTAACACCATCAGGCCATGCCACAACATTCCAGTTGCTTTCGAAGTAATCTGATGAGTCCTAAAGCTTCTGATGAATTAGCTGGGTTTTTTTGAATGTTTTTGTTAGCCTCAGACTTGAGTGTTTATTATCTGTAATGTAATTTAAACCTGCCCATTTTTATCCTGACAGATGAGATGTCCTGTTGTCCAGGACATGAAGATATTCTCTATTCCCTCCAGTGTCTGAAAAGTATGCTGTTTCCATTACTGTCAGTCTCACTTCATTGCATTGCAGCACTGGTGATGTTTTTGCATTGAGCCCCAGGGGTGAGAGCCGATCTCTGTGGCCTTTCGAGCCCATGCCTCAGCGGTGTTAAGGTGGGGTGGGGAGTGGCTGTGGCCCTCCTAGAGACACACACATACACACACGCGCAGGTTACATGTGGTGCTTCAAAGACATAGCTAGTCAGGCTGACTGCTGGCAGGCTGTTATCTCTGACAGGAAAGCAGAAGGAGGCTGCCAGAGACTCAGTGCTAACTAGCTAGAGATCAGACTGACTCTCGGGGCAGCAGGGAAGTGTGCTGTATCACACAGTAAGTGCACATTCAGCCGTCAGTTTGCATTGAATTAATTTGCTTTGATTATTTATGAGTTTAAAATGAATAAAGGCTTCAAAACTCAACAAGTAACATCTGGGACATTTCTATCCACTTATTTATCTGCTTCATTATCTTCAATTAGCCAGAGCCTTTATTATGCCAGTCCTAAATTGGATCCGTTTCCCAGTTCCATATTTTTATTCTTCTGCTCGGATATAAGATCGCTGCGTGTCTGTAGGCTGGTGCACGGACCAAGTAATACATTTTGATTGTTTGACCCTATGTACAATACAATAGCTACATGTATCACTTACTACTTTATAGACAGAGAGCAGATTTGAGGTGTTCTTCAGCCTGATGGTACATTAAAAAGACGTGCTTAACATTTAATGAGTGTGGCCATCTCTGCTGTTTCCCATTTAGTTGGGAAATACATTTCAGTTACATAACTTGTAAGTCTGACTTAGTAGAGCTTATCGGACCTTTCTCATTCCTGCTCCTTTTGTTACTGCACTGTGAATGCCATATACTGTAAGAGTTATCACAAAAGAGGAATGTCTGCTTCTGTCATTTTTGGCTTGTCTGGCCAAAGGACCGCTGAGCCGTGACGAGGCACCTGTCGTCCCGTCTGTCCACAGTTTACAGTCCTCCTGCAGTGTTGGTCAGATTTTAGTTATACAGAGTGATCATTTAATGGCTCTTCAGCCAAACTGAGCTCAAATTGTATTGATTTATTTATTAATGATGTTATTTGTAATGGATTGTGACCTGTATGAGCCAAGAAGTCACTGAAGTTGTGGTCCATATCCACTTTGTGCATTTCTCTCAGATTCTGTTACAGTTTCTGATTCCCTTGCTATTCTGTTCTCTCTTCACACTGATATGCACAGAGATGAACGAATCAGACTTTTCCATTGTGAGTTTAAAAAAAGGCATCGGGCTGGTGCAGTTACACGCACTCCTAGCCTGCAGGATCATATTTGTGCACATATATATTTGGCTACATAACAGTATCCTCAAAACACAGATGATTTGTTGGATTTAGCCTTCAGCTATTCCAGGGAACCGATATGCGGAGCTTTTCTCATGACAGCAGAGACAGCTGAAGTAGCTTTCACCATCCTGGGCATAAACATTTGCATAATATCTGCTGAAGCAAGTCCTGATATTGACTCTGAAAAAAACGGAATCAAAATTGGCTCAGCAGTTATGGATGTTATGGGCTACTGAAGAAGTTGTTTTTGAAATTCTGAAAGCATTCTGCTTGAGCAAATACCTGCACGTGCAGAGCAGTGTGCATGTTTGTTAATAGGCAACAAAGAAACACATTAAGCATCTTGATATTAAATGTACAGTTTGGACACACTCGCGTGACTGTCTCCAAACTTTTGACCGGCACTAACCTAACAGCTGCAGCACAGCCACACTGGTTGTTGTGTGGAAACATACTTACGGCATTACAGACGTTTACCTGTGTCCAAAGGACTGGCTAAGTGAAAACGAGTCGGTCACGTTGTGCCTCTGTTGGTGAGGCCTGCTCTGTTCTTTTAGCACATCATCATGCAAAGTTAACTACCTCACTGCTGAATCCCTGCAGTATGTTTAATTCCACATGGTCTATTATACTTGAAAGGCAGATTCCTGGCTTCAGCCCTGCTGGTTAACATTAGCACCTGACCTCTTGTTTCATGCTGAAAGGAGGAAAAAAAAATCTTTCTGGGAAAGCCCTTCATTAACATTTATGGGAAACCTTTTGGCCCATATTGTTTTTTTTTCCTTTTTAAGATCAAAACACATTCTCCTTTTCCTAGTTTTCCATACCAGCCCTTCTCATACATGCTGTCGACTGTTTTGGGAAATCCCTTATAATGGGCAGTTCGTCTATACTTTGCCTGGCAAACTGTAGATTTTCCCCTTTGGGATCACATCCACCGCATTCTTTGGAAAGAGTGGGTGTAACTGTGTGGTGCTATGGTGTTTTCTTTCTTGCAGAATGTGCTGTGTTTCCAGACTCTTTTTAGTATTCTGGACAGAGGAAAGAGGAACAACCGCTGGAACACCTCAACCACGCAAAGAATGCAGAAAAGAAAAGCTATCAACAGATTTTCTTACAATCTAGACAGTATGTGTGGCTTCAGAAGGTGCCCAGATGTTGAGGTTATATAAGCTTGCAGACAAATTCAGACTTATTCTCATGCAAATATACCAAACATCAACAGATTGAAGGGAAATTAGCAGCATCAGTGCTCACGTGGAGAAGGATTTTTGAAGGAGTACCTCTTGTTACTCGGGGTTCTCATATCCAGGGAGGTTCAGATTCTCTGACTGCCCTTACCCCCCCCCCCCCCCCCCCCCCCCCCCCCCGGCCCTCCCCTTCCCTCCCTTTTCCCACGGGGTCACCCCTCTCTTAAGCCCCACCACCCCC
>VOQJ01017753.1:45094-66246 GCA_015052665.1 Apistogramma diplotaenia | reverse complement strand
CAAAAAAAAAAAAAAAAGGAAGGGGGAAAGACACTGTTATGTCAACATCATGCTAGTAATTCAGACATGGTGGTATGTCATGATTGGACTCGTCTCTGCAATATGGCTAACAAAGAAACATTCGTTTCATGAGTAAAAATGCCATAATGCTGTAAAATCCCATGCAAGGAAAGCGGAGACTTTTTTTCTATTCTCAGAACCTCTAAAATTTTTATGTTCACAAAGGCCCAAAGAAGAGCTGTGCAGTCATGCTGTAATTATGGCAACATCACACGTCTGAAACCAGAAAAGCCAAGTAGCTTTCCTCCTTACGCACTGGGATCACACGATCAAAGTGGGGTAAAGGTCGCTACATGAACATGGCAATGATGACCTTTTGCAGTTGAATGGCATGTCAGTAGGCTGTGTCCCACAGAACTACTCCACTGCTCCTATTTATAGCAGCCTGACAAAGCCTGAAAGACATGACCAAAAAAAAAGTTGCCACATCCACTGAAAACACGTTTTAAAAAGGGTTACGTTTAGAAGTGTATTTAGAAGCACGACATGGAGAATTCAGCATCTCTGTGGAGTGGATTCACACGACATAAAAGGTTTCCTGCCATATCCTGCTAAGGTTGCATTGCAACTTATTTACTGGAAGCATCTTACCACCACAATGACACGCAAGACATTTCTCAGGGAAAGTGATGCAACTTGTCTATGAAACACACCGAACTGTTACCCCACTGCAGCTTACTAACAAAGCACTCATCAGGCATAACATTAAGACTGCTGACAGGTGCTGAGGTGGACAGAGTGGACACTTATATCTGGGAGTGACCATCTCACAGGATCTGTCCTGGGCTCATCACATTAACATCACTGTGAGGAAGGCCAAACAGCTTCTCTGCCTCCTCAGGCGGCTGAGAGACTTCAAGCTCCCACTCAAGGTGTGCAGGAAGTTTTACACCTGCGCCATCGAGAGTGTCTTGCGTGGGAGCGTCACCACCCAGATGGGAAACCAAACAGGACTTCATCACCTTTAATTAAACGGGTGGTTCGGTCAGCTGAACAGACCATCAGAACCACCCTCCCCAACCTGCAGGACATTTACACCAAGCAGTGCAGGTTAAAGGCTATGAAGATCTTAAAGCAGCTTAACCCTCCCGGACACTCTCTTCTCCCTGCTCCCATCAGGCCGGCGTTAAAGCTGCCTGAGGACTGAGACTGAAAGGCTGAGGAAGAGTTTTTATCCACAAGCCCCCCATCTCCTTAACTCTGAGCCCTAAACTGCACTATTATGCAAAGTGTTAATTATTCTATTCTGTACAGCGCACAGCTGCAGACCAGTGAGGGTGCCTACAGTAGCAACAGTGACCATGTGAACATCAGAACTGGACCACAGAGCGATGGAATGAGGTGGACGGGTCTGATGAATCACATTGTCTTTTACATTACATGGATGGCCGAGTGCACGTGTGTTGCTTACCTGGGGAACACCTGGAACAAGGATGCACTATGTGAAGAAGGAAAGCTGTCGGAGGCAGTTTGATGCTTTGGGCAATGTTATGCTAGGAAACCTTGGGTCCTGCCATCCATATGGATTTTACTTTGTCACATACCACCAAAGCATTGTTGTAGACATGTCCACCCTCTCATGGAAACAGTATTCCCTGTGGCCTCTTTCAGCAGGATAATGGCCCCTGCCACAAATCTAAAATGGTTCAGGAATGGTTTGAGGTGTTGACTTGGTCTCCAAATTCCTCAGATCTCAGTGCAATCGTGCATCTGTGGGATGTGCTGGACAAACAAGTCTGATCTACAGACAACCAACCTTGAAACTTACAGGACTTGAAAGGATCTGTTGCTAACACCTTGGTGCAGATACCACAGCACACCTTCAGGGGTCTAGTGGAGTCCATGTCTCGATGGGTCAGGGTTGGTTTGGCAGCAAAAGGAGGACCAAAACAGTATCAGGCAGGCTGTGTGCTGTTGCTCATGGCTCAATTAATGTGACACAAGGCAGACTTGCAGCAGTGATGCTAAGTAAAATATTTTTACTCGACTGGTGCTTCATAAAAAAGTAGTTCTTCACACTGAACAGAGGCAAAAATTTATTAACAAGACAATCAATACTAGACTTTGATTGAATCCTAAAAGGAAGGCAACAAAATAAGGATCATATTAAGACAATACAGAAAATAATACATTTTAGTTTCACATTGTATCCACAGTTGGTTTCTCTGCATAGTTACACCATAAAACAGGTAATCCAGTACTCAAATATGCAACACATACCACTACAAATGCCTCATTTCTACACACAGCTTCTCTTACAAACAGGCAGAATTACATTAGTACATAAAATAATTAAAAACAAAGAGCTCAGAAGTGACAACAAATATGATATCATGTCTCCATGTCCCGGAAACATCCATCTTTAACTTCTGGTGTTCTTATTGTCTCTTGTTTCCGAGCACACTTGCTTGAAGTCGAGTCTCTCAGAAGTCTTAAGCAGCTCTTGAATCCTCAAAGTTGACCTTTGCCTCACTGACTTTGGCAAACCGTGGATCCGCTCTTGGCCCCTGCAGCGGCCTTCTTGCGCCTTTTGTTGAGCAGAGGGTTGCTGGAGGTGTCGAGATCTTTGATCTTCACCTGGTCGTAGTCCACACGCATGGTCGCTAAAGCGCTGGTCATCTCTTCCTGTGAGATAGAAGGCAGAGCACCAACTGAAGCAGAATATCGAATGATTTAGCAGGTGCTTATGGTGTTTCCAAATAAGGCTGCAAATTTTTTATTTTTTTTTTACTAATGACAATTAACAAAAACACTTTGCTGCCAAAGATTAGCTTTGCTAAAACAGAGAAAACTGCTCGTCTGGATCTAAACGTAACAAAATCCCCCTGCCGGCACTCTGAAGCTCGTGAATTAACACGACATGTCTACTTTTTATTTCTACTATATACATTTCTACATTTTATTGTCTAAACAAAACACAAAATGTGAAAAGGAGAAGCTGAGGTTTTAGTGAGGACTGCAGTATTTCTCAGCAGGGTACAGTCGAAGTGTTGGCTAAGAAACTCAGAGGACATAAACCCAGTGAGCCCGCATTTTTTTATGCTCACACATCAGTATTGATATGGATAAAAACAAGCAAATGGAGATGACATGTAACATTAAACAGCGAAGCTTTGGAAGTGCTGATAAGCTGAATTTATTACTGTAGCTGTTTCCAGGCTTTATTCCACACCGAGATAATCACAGCTGACTTTTATCCTTTCGTTTGTCATTTTTCACACCATCAACTCTCAGCAGGAAAACAAATCAGGATGTTTCCTATAATGTCAAAACCTTCCTTACGAAGGCTTCTGCACAGGGCACGGAAAATAAACAAATGTAAAAACTGTTTTATGATTTAAAAAAAAAAAGTACGGCGGTCAAAAGAAGCCAGAACAGTGTAACCCAGGTTATAAATATTGCAATAATGCAACAGAAAAAATGTCACAACAAATGACATTAACTGGTAAATTATCACGGCACAATTCATGTTACAAACAGTCCGTAAAAGAAGTTTGAAATAATACCCGTAAGTTCTCTAAAGCAAAAGTGAATTATGGGAATGCTCCTTTAACGTGCCCTTCCTGTGCACACAATCAGCGTTTTGGGAGAAAACAGCAAACACCAGAGCGGTGATGCAGCTGTGCACATCCAACATTTTCATGTTTCTCCGGAAATAAAGAGGTTTTTTTAACCAAGGGACTATAAAGACTGTGGGAACAATAATCAGAGAGGTTTTGGTGAGTTTCATGTTTCATTTGCATTTAAAAATTAGACGAGCAAATGGAGTCAACGAGACTTTGAGTTTAATCGGTAAAAGTGGAAAACTGACTGTTTAATGGTGATCTTGTGTTTTTGAATCATGTGTATAACCAAATGTGAATATGTGTATAACTTACATTAAGATTTAAGTGTGTGTTTGATCACAAATGATGCTAGCAGCCAGAGGAAAATAAACTGCAGACATTCTTTCTCTTCTTAGGAAAAGGCAGAAAGTGTCTGTTCTGTTCTTGTGTTAATTCTTATATAATAAATGAACTTTTCTTCATGGCCTGTTATGCAGGCCAGGTTTTGTGTGCGCGTTTTGTTCTCGGGAAGAGCTCTCTGGCTGTCGGAGGCCTGGTTTTCTCTCTTTCTTCATGTGGCGGCTGCAGACGAGCTGCACACACAGAGGACGTCGGATGGCGAGCCTGAGCCATGAGACGAGCAGCAACCGCATACACGTATGGTTTGATATCGCTCATTAGGAGACGATACGGTTTGCTACTGTTCGCTGCTTTATGGCAGCAGGATCCTGGATTCTCCCTTTTCTTGAACTGAACTACTGAACTGAACCTGAGATATTCCAAATTACAGTTTTGAACATTGTTTTACTTCATGCTGTTATTATTGTTGTGTTGAAGTGGATTTTGTTGATATTCAGTAATTAGTTGAGTGTGACCTTCTTAACAGAAGTTATGAATGTTTTTTTAGTGGTTTTGCTTCATTTTGCTTTACATTTAAGGGTTTCTGGTAAATTTTCTGGTCCTTTTTTGTTTATTTTTAATAAACGTACGAATAAAGGCCACACCTGCTTCGACTCTTTGCCTTTTGAGAAATGTTTTTCTTTTCTTTTCCATGAGTGCACTCGCTGCCTTTTTTGCGCAATGCTGTTGTACCTGATTGCAGAAATGAACAGTGGCGTATTGTGTACGTATCATTTTGCTGAATGGTCTTTTCATACCTTATCATGTTAAACCTGTTCATTCAGCTGTTGTGAAGGAATGCGCCATCCAGCATGTTACTGGAAAATATGTGACTGATATTTTTGTACTGTGTTGCTGAATGAACTCGATATGAGAAAATGGTGTTTGGAGGAACGGCAAAGGTGTGCGTGTGTGTGTTAAATGATCCTGTAACTCATGCAGTTGTACAGACAGACACAAGGAAGTCAGTGTTCTATATAAACAACCTCACATGTCAATCATAATCATTAAAGGGTCACTTGACTGATATTTACACATGTAAACCTGCCTACAGGCCATTTAAACAGTTGAAATCGTTGCAGACGTCCTCTGTGACCTGAACTTTGTATTGATATGACTGTAAGTGGCCTTTAGATGTATTTCAACACGGACATAGAGGCTTCAAGTTTCAGGAGAAAGCCTTACAGAAAGCAACCGGACACCCTGGGACATTCTGATGTATTCAGGAACAATCCAATATTTTTGGCGCTTGCCTCATGTCGGTCTACAAACTACTGTAGCATTTACTGAAACCCTTACTGCAAACTGAAAGTTTTAGTAGCCAATCATTAACAAGCTGTAATATCAACACGTGGCCAGCGGGGGTCAGTGTTGCAGTGTTTCTGACCTTCACATCCTCCCACATCTCTCTGTCTTCTGTCAGGACCCGCGTGGTGTGCAGCGGCGTGGAAGGAACCACCATGGACTGCTGCCGAGTCAAAACACACACGCTGATGAAGACATATGCAAACAGACGTGCAGGAAACAGCACACGAGGCGTGTACGGGTGCTTACATTGATCCAGGGGTGGTTCATAAACTGAGTGATGGTCATTCTCTCGTTAGGGTCTGTCTTCAGTAGCTGATGGATCAAATCTTTTGCTGGGAGACACAAAGCAATTCAAAATGTGATATTTCTAGTGGATTTGTTGCACTTTTTACATTTTAAACTTGTGTACACTGTTTAGTTTTAATCATATTCTGTTCTATGCTTCTTCATCTGTTTATGATCGCTTCACATGACAGTATTTCACCTTTCTTCATTATGTAAGAATTTAAAAATCAGCCATACACTGAACTGTGCAACATTCTTTTCTTTACCATTTTTTTTGCTAGGATACTGGGAATTACTGTAGAGGCAGTGGTTTATTTAAATGTGCAACATACATGGAAATCTACGGCAAAAACAGAGTCTGTTCAATTCTAACAAGCTCGAAAGTCGATATTTGGAGTGAACACCCTTATTCTTCAGTACAGCCTGAATGCTTAGAAAAGCTTTTTTGTCATTTCTCTAAGCAGTCTTGAAGTCGGGGTTCTGGGGAGGCCAATCTGTGACTGAAGGTGTGCTGTGCAGCACCATCAGATGCTTTCCATGTGGCATTACATGGTGGATCATAATCTAAATTCATATTTTCATCAGTTTTGACAAGCTCACTGGCTGAAATTGTCTCCTTGGAAATGAGAAATTATATGTGTCTTTCACAAATTCTATATAGAATATAAAGATATGTGAAAAATATATGTGGAAATATATATATATATATATATATATATATATATAGATGCTGCATTGAGCGGGTCGGTCTGTTGCTCTGATACGTCAGTGCATCTGCCATTTTGGATGTGGCAGATCTGCGCTGTATACTAATACAAGTAAATGAGCTGAACTTCATAAAGCGCCTTTCTACAAAGTTCTTTAAGTTAAAGTGTCTCATTCACTGATTTGCTATATACTGGGAAATTCACAGGCACAAAAATAACGTAACTTTATCTGACAATTATAAATGTTAAAGACTCCACGTACGTCAGGGTGCAGCAGCAAACCATTTTTCTAATGTTTTTATGAGCGTTTACAGCAGGCTATGCTCAAATCTAGGCCTCGAGGGCCGGTGTCCTGCAGCTTTTGGATGCAACTCTGCTGCAGCACACCAGTCAAATGGCTGAATCACCTCCTCAGTATGCAGTTAAGTTCTCCACAGTCCTGCTAATGACTTAACTGTTTGACTCAGGTCTGTTGAAACAGGGCTGCATCCAAAAGCTGCAGGACACCGGCCCTCGAGGCCTGGATCTGAGCATCCCTGGTTTACAGCTACTAATGTTTGTAATGCGGATTACGTTGATTATTTCAGAATTACAACCATTTTTAAAGGCTCAAAATTAATTGGACAAGCAGTTTGAGGGCCTGGTGAGGCCAGTTCCTTGTTATTCCATCTCCAATTAATCAAAATATTTGGAGTTGAACTTGTATTTGATAGCAGCTCACTGGAACTTTCAATATGAGACTCAGTGAGATGTGAGCGCAAGTGAAGGAGGCTGAAAAAAAACAAACCTATCAGAGTGACAGTAAAACCTTCAGGAGAGGCCAAATCAACAATCTGGTGCATTCTTTTAAAAATAATGAATGCACTGACCAGCTGAGCAACAGCAAAGGGCCTGAAAGACCAGAGAAACAACTGAAGTGGATGATTGCAGATTAGATTAGTTAAGAGAGTTCGCAGCATCTCAGCACATCAAGAATACTCTCGCAGAGGCAGGAGTATGAAATGCGGGGGGTTTACAACAAGGTTCAAACCCTGGCTTCCACTCAACAACCAGCAGTCCACCTTAGACTTGCCAGAAACATGTAAAGAGCCTGCACAGGTGTGAAAAAAATTCTCTGGACAGATGAAATTCAGCCAAATGCTGCAAAACTGATCAGGCTGCACATCCCAGTGCAAATGGATCATGACCCAAAGCAGAGAAATGGGATATTCTTCAATGTCCGAGTCAGCTGCCTGATCTCAACTCAACAGAGCAGCTTTTCCATAATAAAATACAAAACTGAATTCAGACAAACCAACAATCAAGCAACAAGTGAAGGCGGCTGCAATAAAGACAAAGGGAGGAAACGCAGCACTTGGTGATGTCCAATATTTAACAATTAAAAACAACCCTTATATTTAAAATTCTGTTAGTTTGTCCAATTGCTTTTGAGCATATGAAAACAGCAGAGTAGGCATAAAGATTTTGTTCTTAAAGACTTCATGCACATTTTTATAAAACCCTTCAAATGAAAACTGAAAATCTGAACTTCAATTACATCCGGACTCATTTTAAGTCCACTGTGGTGGTGTACAGAGGCAAAACCACACAAATTCTGTCCCTGTTCGTGCTTTCGTTTGAGTTCCTCACCTTCCTGTGACACCTCCGACCACTCTGGCTTAGGGAATTCATACTGGCCCATCCTAATCCTCCTCTTCATCCCGGGAGAAATGGCCTGGCCTGTATTCGAGTAAAATGGAGGGAAGCCGCACAATCTGCAGGGACAAACACAGGGAGACCATCAGCGAGATAGTTTAAAAGTTACAGGACAATTAATTCACGCTTCTTGTAATAATATCCAAAAACTGTGGTGGCATCGGTGCTGCCCTCCACACAAACAGAGCACTCACAGGATGTACATGATGACGCCCAGAGACCACATGTCACATGACTTGTCGTACTTCTCTGGACCCAGAACCTCAGGAGCTTATCAACAGGAACACACACACACACACACACACACACACACACGGATTAGGGCAGAGGCAAAAACTGACTCCATGTTTTCATTTTTAAATGTCTGACTCATCTCTCAGGAGAATAAAGTATCTTACCCACATAGTACGGGGTATAACAAGGGGTCTGCAAAGGATTGTGCAGTGTGGTCTCTTTTGCAAAGCCAAAGTCTGTCAGCTTGAGGACTGCACTTCTCTCTTTACTCGTGTACAACAGGTTCTCTGGCTGGAGGAGGAAGCAGCAGACAAAAACAAATACATCAAACTTCCACTAAACTGCAGGATCGCATGCTTCGTGATTTCAGCACCGAGCTCCACCTCTGCGTACCTTAATGTCTCTGTGTGCAATGTTAATGTTGTGGAGAAAGTCGATGGCCGTGCCGATGTCCCTCATGATTTCAGATGCCTCTGGGAGGAAAGAGGTAAACACACTCTCTCAAACCAGAAGCAATTCCAATATTAAAGCAAGAGGAGGCTCAAAAGGCAATGTGAAAGATTGAGAGCGCAGCACTGGTTCAGTCAAAGCAGTAAAAGTGGGCTTGCTTTAATCCATGATATGTGTGTTCTGTGTTCAGCAGGTGGAGCCTCCTCCATCAGTCCTCACCTTTTTCTGTGAACGCCTGGTCTCCTCGCGCCTGGATTCTGCTGAACAGCTCTCCTCCCTCCATGCTGGACGCAGGCATGGAGAGACAGGGAGAACACAGTGAGCAGCGTCGTTATCATATCATCATTAAACATCCCCAAACAAACATTTTTAAAGGGTCATTTCAAAATGGTGAAATGTTTTTACTGAATGCAACCACTTTTTTTAAGTGCGGCTTCTTTTGTTTAATTATTCTAAATCTATTACTGTTAACAAAACTTAACAAAATTCATGCTATATAGATGACATATAACACATTAATAAGAGCAGCTTTTTTTTGGGAGGGGGGGGGGCTGCTAGTTTGTTGCTGGCATAGTTTTAAGTCTTGACTTCATTGTGGAGCTCCTGTCACTTTGTCCTAACCTTTGACCTTCTGGCTGCAGAAAGCTGAACCGTTTCAGTTAGTTAGGCAGCTTCTTAAAATGCACAGCTGCTGAGCTGATGGATTATTAAGGATACATTTTTACATTTATATTTTAAAGACGCACACACACACACACACACACACACACACATACACACGCACAAATATGAGTTCCTTTCATCATCTGTGTTTTTCTTGCACGAGTTGATTATTAACTGCGTTACAGCAAAAAAAACCCAAAAACAAAATAAAACAAAAACAGCAAGTGAAATGATACAAATACTGAGTAAAAGTGAAACTGAAAAAATGGGAAGAAAACACGAAAACTCTTACTAAAAAGAACAGGGTTTATTTTAAATGGGTATGTCATAGTTAGCCTTGCAGTAATGTAACTATTATTTGTCTCTTCTGTAGTGACATTAATGTGTGATTTAATAACACAATAATACGTTTATTATAGCATGAACACATGGTTACAGCTCAGAAATGTTCAGACTCTGACCACCGAAATTAGAACCCTGAACCACATAATTGTGCTTCTCAAGTCCGACTTTCATTACACGTCACACACAGTCGCCTTCCACCTTCAGCTGCATGGAAAAACGCCTTCTCGGTTGCATTACGTAAGTGTGCTTCTTGTGGTTCACAGATGGAACGATAGGTGAGGGAGAAACAGGAGTTAGTAAACTGTCTGCAGTGGACCGTGCAGCCGCCTCCCTCTGACCCTCGTTACATACAGGAAGCAAGGTTGCTACACACGCATGGCAAACACCCGCTGTGTCAGTCGATGCGATGTGGTGATGACACTCAGTCAACTGTTGCCTCTGTAGTTTCTCTGTTTTCCTCTGCATTTTTCATTGTCTTTTTTTCATTTACATAGAGGATATATAAAGGTCCAGAGTTCACACACACACACACACACACACGCACACACACACACGCATCCATTACTTATATTAACCTTAACCGTTGCTACTTTCCAAACCCCTAACCTTCTTCAGCCTTACCCCACTGCATTCACTTGGACATTTACAATATGGAGACACTTTTGTCCTTATAAGGAAGACACTTCCCCACAGCATGAGTAATCCCTGAACCACACACACGCACACACACACAAACAGATACACTGTTTAGTAATGCAGCTGGATTCCTTACAAACAGTTCGTCGTGACACATGAAGCCCAGATGGAATTCTGTTTCTACGTTACCATCCGAGCGGCAGCGGCACCTCTTACGACTGACCTTTAACTTGCATAAAGTTAAAGGTTACTACAGACTTTATTATGCAACAATGCATTTGCTACATATGACATGCAAACGCAGCCTCCTGACAGGAAGCAGCAGGCGAGTGCAGGTGTTGCTAATCCAATAATTAAGGCTCACAGCAAAATAAGAGTGCCTCGTTAATGACACCGGAAACACTTGTTTTATTTCACGTCAGAGTGGCTGAAAAAGGCCGCACGTCTACATAATGTCTGAGAAAATGGCTTCTCTGAAATGTGATATAATCTGTGACCCAGGATAAGAGCCACAGATGACATAAGCGTGTGTCCGGCTCTAATCTTACCTACGCGTCAGGAAAAAAAAACAAACTGATGCTGTCATTTGACAGAAGGGAAACCATATATCAGATGACATCTTCGATCTGCATTTAGCCAAACTAACACTTTCAGCTTGAGTTACTGTTATCTGTGCGGCTCGAGTGTCACAGCAGTGTTGACTTGTGGTGTTGACAGTGTGTTGTTGGAAAAACACGTGGGCACACTGTAAATCTTCATTCACTGCTGAACCTTCCTTTCGTTGTTTGTCAGGAAGCGCATGTAAGAACCACGGGTGTAAAAATGATGCACAACTACTTTAACCTGCTCTCTCCTAATCTGTAAAGGTGTAACGTTTTTATGCTGTCATTTATTCAAAAGGCACTTTGCAGTCAAATAAAATTCACAGCGCCTTGTTAAAAATCTTTGCTCCTTCTCAGAGCTGTGACTTATGGGAATCTGTACCCACTCGGAGCTCTTGTTTTTTTTCGCTTTCCTGACATTAAAATGGTGATTCATCGATTCGTCCCACAGAATAAAAATCTCTTTAATGTCATGTTTTCAACAAGCTAGAAAGAAGCCTTGCTCTAAGTTTCAAGACATACTTTTTTTTAATATAAATCATGAAGCGTTTGATCGTACCACTCCATGATGATGAGCAGGCACTTCTTCCCATGATACATGTTCTCATACAGGCTCAGGATGCGAACGATGTACGGCCCTCCGGACACCCGCCAGTGAAGCTCCACCTCTCGTCTCGCTTTGGGACTATCATAGAGAATCTGGGCACAGAGACACAGAGAGAAGGACAGACACACAATTTACTTTCAATCTGTTCAGCAACGTCAGTTTAGTTATTTTATAAACCAGTTTTGTATAATCAGATGTGCTCGATTAACTGATCATCAGCAAGTGTGAGCAGCTCTATAAAAGCGGAGGTTTCGGCAGTTTGCTGGGTGTGTCAACAAACAATAAGGAAAGATATCAGCAGTGATCTTAAAGAAGCGCTTGCTGTTGCTAATCAGACTGGTATCAATCTGATAAGGATTATAAGGCCATTTCCAAATAAACTGAAGTCCACTGTTCTACAGTGAGAAAGACTATAAGTGCAAAATATTCAAGAGAGCAGCCAATCTTCCCAGGAGAGGACATCCCAGCTAATTTACCCCAAGTTCACACCATACAATGCTCAGACCAACTGTAAAACACAAAAGAGCTACAACTCAGACTCCACAGGCCTCAGTTAGTTAAAGTTCACGACAGCACAATCAGATAAAGACTGATTAAGTATGTCGCGTTTAGAGGGGTTGCCGGGGGAAAGCTTCTCTCTGAAAAGACCACAGCTGCTCGCCTTAGGTTTGCAAAGCTGCATCTGAACATACCGCAAGACTTGTGTAACAAGGTGGAGCTGTTTGGCCCTAATGCACAGCACCATGTTTGGTGAAAACCAAGATCAGCACACTTCCAGGCACGGTGGTGGAGGGGTGGTGACTTGGGCTTGTTTTACAACCACAGGAACTGGCCAGTTCGCAGTCTCTGAGTCAGCCATGCACTCCTCTGTATGTCAAAGCTTAGCCTAAACTGGTTCATGTTACGAGACAATGATCTCCAGCACAGCAGCAAATCTACAACAGATCGACTGAAAAAGAAAAGAATCGGGGTGCTGCGATGTTCCAGTCACAAGTCCAGACCTCCAAACCTGACTGAAGGGCTGTGGTGGGACAAATGCCTGCAACAATGTAAAGAAGAGTGGGCCAAAATTCCTCCACAACGACGTGAGAGACTGATCGAGTCATACAGAAAATGATTACTTCATGTTGCTGTTGCTAAGGGTGGTTCAACAAGTTACTGAATCATGAGACGTACTTAGTCTTTCACACACTACTTCTGCATTTTGGCTTAGTTTTTGTTTAATAAATAATAACATTGCATTATGTCATGTGTTGTTGTTCTGAGGTTGTATTTAGAGTATTTAGAACCTGTTCAGGGTCAGATTATTTTTTATGTCCTGATACGTAAAACCTCAGAATGGAAAGAGGGTGAACTTTCTTTTCAAAAGGAGTAAATAAACTGTTAATTTCAGCTGTAATGTCAGAATTAGAAATAATGCCCACAAATGCTGGATTACCTGAATAGCTGGATACTCACCCAGTTTGTAAGACACACACACACACACACACACACACACACAAGCACGCGCGCACACACAAAGATCGCAGCTGGCAGGGGCAGACAAACAGAGCAGTCTCTGTCTCAGAGCAGGGATGCAAGCCAGTGCCAACTCTGCAGAGCTGACTAGTGTGTGTTTGAGTCTGTATGCCTCTCTCAGTACACATGTATGGGAGTGTGCGTTTGTGCGCGTGTCTCCGGCTGTCTGTTCGCTCAGCACAGAAGCCAATTAAGAAACAGTCTGTCTGTCTGTCTGTGGGTCTGAGATGCTGCTACTGGTGTGGCTTTGACTATGTGCATTGTAATGCAGTAGTGATTATAGTTACATATATTAGATTTCTGTGTATTACTAGCAACTACTATATAGGAGTTTCTGAGGCGTATGCACATTAACGAATATGCTTGTCGAGCTTAGCAGATGTAATGACAAACGACAGCACCAGTCAGTGGGACGTTACACTCCAACCTGAGTCAAAGGCCGCACATACTCGCACTCCCACATACAAATACACACAGACACGCCACCTGTCACAGCTCAAGAGTTACCCACCGAACGAGACAAACAATCTGATGAACTTGGACAACCATAAGGTGTCTGAGCACATGCCTTGACATTTGTTGCGTGCGTATATGCTCAAAATCTGTGTGTGATAGGACAATTTACTGTCATTACTGCAATCACACACTGATGTAGCTGTTGGAGAAGTCACAGTTTTTCATTCCACACTACGAACTCCAGGGAAAAACTCAAATCTTGTTTTCTTTCCAGATGTCAGAAAGCATCAGGCGGGCTGCTGCAACTAGCTGAGTGGAGCAGACAGTCAGCAGACACTAGCAGTGCAGTGAAAAATCTCCATCACGCAATAATACACTTATTAGCAACTTAATACTGACTAATTGTTCCCACTATTTTTCATAGGGTCCCATTTCATTACTTGCCACATCCTATGATGTAGTTAAAGGATACAAATCATTGTTTTGGGTTGGTTGTACTTCATTACGTGTTAAGTGCTGTTAAGTCTAGGTCAGTAATCACATCTGTGCCCTCACTCAATGATAGCGGGGTGTTCATTAAGTGTATGTCACAAGCTAAGGTCCTGCAGATTTGCTCAGTGTCAAGATCGTTGTCAAACCTTCAGTTGGATAACAGTTTTTTTCTTATTTAAAATGATTTTGATTAGTTGTAACCAGGGACTGTGGAGAATTTAGAAATGAGTCAAATGATGTAGTTGTTAATAGTGAAAATTTTTTCACATTGACAGTAGACCTGCTAATTATTCTATATTTTTTCATTATGCTAAGTTAGCTATTTGCTATAAAGCTGGAACATATATATTTCTATATTCACTGCTGTGTTGGCTTAAATGCCATTGTGATTTTATATTAAAGTATTAATAGTCTTGTTGGTTAACATGCTAAACGGGTTAAATTAATGACTAACAGTACCTGTTCCAGGATGCTCTGTAGTCTCTCAGGCTCCAGGTCAATGACATATTTTCGCTCTTGCCGGCGATCAAGGTCCTCTAAGAGTCTCCGATACGCAGCCTCGTTGAAACTCTCCACACAGATTGCACTCACCTGTTTCCACAGGAGCAAACAGCATGATAAAGTCATGCATGTAAACCTCAAGCAAGTTAACAAAGGTGTCTCTGATGACAGAAACTAAATATAATTACGCGAAGTGAGTGCACAGTGTGCATGCGGCTGTTTACACTACTTACTGTATGTGTGCTCTGAGAGAGCGTGAACATGTTTGTGTGTGTGTGTGTGTGCGTGCATGTGTGTGCGTGTGTTTTAGCAGGTTTCCAAGAATGCGTGTGTGTGTGTGTGTGTCCTGACCTGCCACCCGTTCTGCCCCGCTCGCTCCATAATTGCCTGCAGTATTGCATAACCTAAACAACAGAGAGTAAGGGCAGCGAGAAAAAAGACAGAGAGAAAGAGAGAATTAAAGCAGCAGCAGCAGTAGGTAGATGATGCAGCTAGAAAATGCAGAAATTACATTTAGCATTTTTTGAGGTAAAAAAAAAAAAAAATTGCACCAGTATTTGAAAAAAGAACTTTTTATTTTAATCTTGGTTAAAGCAAAAGCTTTATGCACAATATGAGAATCAGCAAATTGGTTTCAGGTGGGCCTTACTTACAGTACCCTCAGATTCACCAAGTCAGGTCTTTAAAAATAGGGGCCAAATGCTTAACACTTCATGTGGCAGGCCTCCCTTCAGTGACATTTTATCTTCCAACCCACGGAGTTTAATGTCTGAATTGTCTGTTTAATTCTGACTGACGTCAATGTTGACATTTCATTTAAATTATTATTCATATATATACAGTAAGTGTGTACACTACTTAGTATTTATAATGTGTAACCAAAATCATAAAGAGGAGTTCTGCTTCCACAATATGATGCAACACAGCTTTGAAGAGGGTGTCTTTCTTGTGTCTTGCTAATCAATCTAACTTGATCACACAGGCGGCAGGTGGCAACGTGAGTGACATGGAATATAATATTACATTGAATAACTGTCATGTTGGGTCAAGACAAATGGAAAACATGTAGTGATAAGTAACACTGCAATGTTAAAGCTATATTCTTTTTTTACTATTGGCATTGGTACGTTTCTGTCATAATTACAAAGCATGTTGCTAACTCGCTGAGCAGAGCAGATTAGATAAAAACAAAACTGCATCACAATTCATGGAAAGTCAAATGCACACAGAGAGACATGCACAACCCCATTTTTACCTTTCTTTAACTAAAACTGAACTAACAGCTAAAACTTGGTGTGAACTTTGGAAAAAATAAACTGACAAAAAGGATTTTGTGACCTTCCAAAACTACCTCAAAGAAATGACTCAAAAATCAGAGCAAATCCATATGTATGCATTCTGCCGCAGAACACTGAACATGCTATTTGAACCCCCTTTTGTGCTAGAGGTCGCTTAATTTTAAAACGTAGGTATCGGTCATAAAAACGTGTCGGCACAAATGACCTATGAGGTCACTTTTTTAAGAGGAAGACTACGGCGGCTGGGATAGGCTCCAGTGCCCCTGCGACCCTGAGTTGGATACATGGAGGAAAATGAATCAATGAATAAATGCTAAAACAGAAATGAGCTAATCTGCTCTGGAAATCATCTGGAAATAAACTGAACTGAACACAGAAAAAGATCTAAATTAAATAAAAATATAATCTAATTAGAAAATACAAAATGAGTGTATAATAACTCAGCTGTTTGGCAGCGTGTGTGTGCCTTCCTTTGCACTGTATTTACATACATTATTTATTGCTTTCACAAATGGGCATGTATTAATCTAGTCTACGTAAATTTGCCTGTGTATGCATTTACTTTTGCATGCAGTTGTGCAGGAATGTGAACATGTTCACTTTGTGCTCGTGCGAGTGTGTGTTAGAAGCTGTCTGTGGAGTGGAGCGGGGAGCATAAAACAGATCACAGTGTTACTGCCCATTTTCCAGCACATTACAGGCAGCAGGTCTTGATGGGAGACTATAATGAAGGGCCCTGCCTTGGCCAAGTCATGGGTGAGTACAGCCCAAATTCTTATGCATCCATCTTTTGCTCCATTTCTCCCTCCTATCCCCTTTTCCCTCAAACATTCCCCCTCCTTCTCCTGCTATATGCTACTGTACATCCCCAGAGGCTTGTGATCTTGTCTGTCCACTTACTCCTCCTTTCTGTAATGTTCCTCCTGCCATCCTCCACTGCTCCCATCCAACTCTACTTTCTCCTCTTCGTAGCCCTTCCCCATCACCTTGTTTGTCTCCTCTTCTCATGACTCACAGCTAATTTTCCATCGTTTTGGCTGTGCCACCAGCACGACCTGTCTTTCCTGCTCCCCCTTTTCCTCCCTCTTTTTTTCCCCCTTTGCTCCTCTGGGTAATAACTTAGACAACGTAGGCTACAGGGATGTTGGCTGAGGCACCTACACATATGCACACACACATACACTGAATTCCTAACACACCACTATAGCACGGTCTGGGGACCTTACGTCATGTTTGACCTGTGTTTCACTCCCTGTGGCTGGGGATTAGTCTGTGTGGGAGTGTAAGTGTGTGTCTATTTGTGTGCACATGTAGGTGTGTGTGTGTGTGTGTGTGAGAAATAACGTGCCAAGCACCCCCATGACAGTGGTTAGGGACTGAGGGCATCAGCTGCGCCTGCTCCACTAACTTATGTGCACTGCATGATGGCATGTTTGAATCAAAGGCAGGTGAATGCTGCAAGAGCTGAGGCCAAACCTTAGTCTCTGGCAGAAAAGTGCCTGTTTCAGCAGCCATCCTTGCAAAGTCTGCTCATTTCCAGTGACAAAACATCTGTACTTCCATGATAAGACAAGGCCAAATCTTGGAGTTAGTTTAAGAAAAAACTTCAAGAGTTTTAATCTTACACAACTGACTTTTGAATTGATAGACAAAGATTTATGTGAAAAAGGAGCAGTTAAGGGTAGGGGTGTACTTAGTTTTTCCACAAGACTGCATTCAGTGAAAAACGCCCTTATTGCTTCCATAGGAATTAAGGAAGGAAGTAACAACCAGCTGCTGCTAATCAAATTAATCTGATTAGCTGATCATCACGAGCACCTCCATAATAGCAGACGTTTTGGCAGTTTGATGGTCTGAAGGATTCAGGTGTGTGTTAGCTCGATGCCACAACCTTACCAGGATGTCCCAGAAAAATCACCCCAAGGTCCGACCATGCAACGCTCAGTGTTAGAAAAGCAACAATTTAAAGAGAATCTCAGTCTTTAGTCCTCAGTAAGTATGTTAAATGTTACATTCATGACAGCACAGTTAGGTGGACTAACTGGGAAGTACAACTTGTTTTGCAGGGGAAAGTCTCTTCTGTCTAAACAGCTTCGGTTTGCAAAATGGCATTTGAACAAACAACAAGGCTTCAGGATCTTTCGGATAGACAAGACCAAATTGGAGATGTCTGACCACAATCCACCGTGCCATGTTTGGCACCTCATACCAGCTGTTAAAGCACTGTGGTTTAGCAGTGAGAATTGGGGCTTGTTTTGTAGCCACAGGATCTGGCCAAGCTAAAGCTTTGCTGAAACTGGGTCTTTGAAATGCACAATGATCCCAAGAATAACAGCAAATCTACAAGAGAATGGCTGAATAAGAAAAGAATCAAGTTGTTGCAAGGGCCCAGTCAAAGTCCAGACCTAAATCAGACTGAAACGCTGTCGCGGGACCATCAAATGACATGAAACAACAACATGAAGCGTGATCCAAAACTCTTTTAGGCTATTCTTCATGAAGTAGACCATTTTACTATATAACAGCCCCGTTCTGATAATTTCCACAAACACTTCTCTGACTTTCCACTTTAAAACCCTGAAGAAATAAAATTAAGTGGAAAACACATAAGTGTGGCCAGATTTTGTCTTTTCATAACAGTGTTTCTGAGGCACCTAGATGATAACTGGTGCTAATCTAAAAAAATTAAGTTCCGCCCGTTTTGTTCTTGCAACATTAGTGTCTAATCAAAATGAGCTGTTGATTTTCAAGGAACTTAATACTTCCTCATGTGGAAACCTCATTCATCGCCCTATACAAAACCATACATAAGACCACAGTAAATTCAAGCTCTTTTTGCATGCATTGCTTGCACATTTGTTCCAGTTTGTTTACCTCTGTCTGTGTCGTAGAGGAAGACAAATCGACTCCAGTCATAGTGGTCCAACAGGGACAGCAAAGCCCCTCTGATGGACGGCCGAAGCTGCAGCGTGAACTGGCCCTCTCCTTCAGTGGGGAAGCTGGGTGTCACTAGGCTGATGTGCAGGGCCCCACAAAACGATGTCAGCGTGTTTACTGAACGCTTGTCGTAAAGGCCGAAGATAGCGAAGACCCCCCTTGAATACTGAGAACAGACTGCAGGCAGAGAAGAGGTGGGGGCGGGGTGTCGGGGAAAAAGGGATGCAGGTGGAAGAAGGAGGAGTGGGTAAGTTGACAAAAGAATTCGGGAAGCATAAATCTAAAGAATACTCTGTGAATCCGTTTTTGAAAGCTGGTGGAAAAAAGAGCAAGAAGGGAGGATGGAGAAGAACACATGGCTCTTTAATTAAATTCACACTGTAGAATCTGGTTCAACATGTGAACCATTTTAATGAGAAACAGCTACAGCTTGTGTCAGCTATGCACTAACTTCACACTCCTAATTAGACCCACAAACTGTGTATGTGGTGTATGTGACTGGTTTTGCAAATGGCTAATGAAACAGAATAGATCTTGAAAATACATCAGTCAATTTCATATTAGACTGCCTTGGCAAAATGACTTTTATTTTATCAAGAACGGGGTAAGGCGGGTTCAAAATCCCTCTCTGCTGCTTAGTATGTACTTACACATGTACTGTAGTCATAAATTATAAGCACAAACATTTGCAGGCGGATGGGTTGAAATCAGACAGCTTCCTAAGCCCCTGACAAGAAAATTTCAAATGTTCTGACTAGCACAAAATCATTCCCGGTAGCCAAAACTGACATTGCATCTTATGCATTTGTTGAGGAAATTGCAATCAAACCCAAACTCCTGAAAGCTTAAGATCCTTGCGATCCATCTATGCACACACACACACACACACACACACACGCAGGCACAGATACAAAAACCCGAGACCAAGCCACGAGTTCACTTCAAATATAGTCATTTTCTGCTACAACACTGCAGCTCAGTCTCCAAACATCCGGAAGCTTTCAACCATGACAGAGAGAAGAGTAAAAAGCTCTGACATCTTCCGCTATGTCGCTTCTACAAAATTCTACCCTCTGCTTTGTTTTGTCATTCATCTTTGTAGCTCAACCAAAAATAAAAGCATTTGGTATGTGAGCAGAGGGATCCTCCATATTCTGTTTTAAAAAAGAAGGACACGGAAATTAAGCAAGGGGAGTCTAAGAAAATGTGTCATCATTTATTTCTTTTTATAGGATTTAATGTTTCATTTCGGCTGCCCACTTTCTCTTTTATCCTCTTATTTCCTCCTCCTCTTTCTTTCCTAAGTCCCATTCTTCCTTTCTTTCAAACAGCCATGTTTTGGACTTCAGCTCTATCCTGCATCATAATTCACTCTCTCCCCCCCATCATACGTCACACCGGAGTAAACAGTAAGACAGGAAGACTGCAGGGTTTGCTTTTGGCAACAGTCAGGCATTACTCTCAATTCTTTTCTGTCTTTCTCCCTCTATTTATCTTGCTGTGCATCGCATCACCTCATACCTTTTCCTCTTTCTTTGGTTTTCAAGGCAGACACTCCATCCATCCTCTCTTTCAGCTTCCAAAATCCACTTTCCTTCATCTTTTTTCCCCTCTCTTCATCTATGGCTGCCTCCTCTTCCTGTTCCTCCCTTTCTTCCTCCCCCTTGGGACTCAAAGTAATTCCATTATCAGCTATAAGCCTCAGTGGGGGTAAACACTGAGGGAGACGCAGCTTTGACGCTTTGGCTTGTGGCAATTAAACAAAGCTGAGGCCCCTGCACCCAGGAGGCGATAAGGCAGGGATTTAGTCTCCGATTATGACAGGAGCTAAATGTCTTCAATTCAGAGAACTACCATACTAGACGTACTTAGCATGCGTCATTCAGCAGTAGCTGAGTCATGGTGTCCTTAAAGTCAATGTTCTAAGCGTCTTCCAAAATGAGTTTTACAACTTTTCCAGATTTCATTTGATATTTCAGTGCACATGGGTGTAATATAAGCAATACAGAAAAGTTATAAGCTATTTAAAAAAAAAGTTTTTTTTTTACTGAAATGCCAAAAATGTGCAGTACCTGGAATTTTAACCGATAAATGATAAAGCAAACCCTTTTGTATGCATTACGCACAGTAGAACCAAGTTGCTTTTTTTTTAAAGAATTTAAGTTTTAGGGATAAACTTTTTGAAGAAAAAGAATAAAAAAAAATTGCAGAACTGAAGCAGTGAACATGTGAACTGACATCCTGAGCAGCAGATTGGAGCACAGCGCCTGTGCCAACTGATGACTTCTTTTGAAATTTGACTGAAACTTCTGGCCTAGATGCGGCTTACGGCATCACTTGTCTGCAATTTTTTTTTTTTTTTTTTTTACTTTTCATCTTCCTCATGGGTCGCCATCAAAACCTAAAGAAATATT